>VWZY01009271.1:189682-210548 GCA_013399075.1 Chloroceryle aenea
GCAAGGAAGGTGGGGAGTTTGGAGGCAGGAAGAGGGTATGGGCTTTCGATGCCTCTGTGCAGTTCCCGTGTGGCTTTGGCTCTCATGGGTCTTCTGAAGAGGACTTGTCCCAGGCACTGCGAAATGAGCAGCCCCGGGGAGCGCTGGAGGGAAATCCCCCCGTGGAACGGCACCTCCCGTGGAACGGCAGTGCCGGGTGTGGGGTTAACTGCTGCTGGTGTCTGCTGCGGTTGTTACAGTGTGCAGGGCATCAGCAAACTCTTCGAGCTCTCACACGCTTAATGGTAAAGCCCCCCTGTCTTTTGTGGGTCTGGAAACTCATGGTGCTCTCTTCTTTCTTTCCCAACTGGTCCTGATCCTGCTTGGAAAGGGTGCTGGGAAGGAAGAACAGCTCTAAGATCCCTCTTCTCCTCTAGCCCCACGACGGGTGCTGGCTCAGCTCCACTTGCAGCCTTTCCAGCTCAGCACTACAGCAGAGGCAGGGAATGTACCCGAGCGTCCTTCCCTCCTGTCCCTCTCTCGCTGCGTGCTTTGATGCCTGCGCCTGTCAGTGCCCTCACCCGCTGCCTTCCTGGGGGTGTCAGCAGTGTCCAAAGCCCTTTGAGCGTAAGACGCTTGGGAAAAGAAGGGCTGTGGTGGCATAGAGGGCTGTGGTGTACGGTGTGGCATGTGAAGCAAAACCACTTGCTGTTCACATAAACATTAACAGGCTGGCTGAGCAGGGGGAGACCCAGTTCAGGGCTGGGACTGGCGATCAGGTGCTGGTTGCTTCCTACTGCACAAGGATGGACATGTGAGAGGCTGGTGTGCTGTGGGTGAGGGAAGGTGCATATGCTCAGCTGGAGCTGCAGTTCAGCTTGGTGCAGGCCATGGTTATGTGCTGTTCAGGGGAAAGTGGAAATTATCCCCTTGACTGTAGTGATTGATACCTCCAGTGCTGTTATATATTGTTCTTAATCTCGATATATTTTGCAATGCCCAGGGGCAGTGTAGGTTAGCAGGTATCAAGGACACAGAGGGAGGAGTTGTCCCACAGCCATAGCCAGCTCCTGACTGGTGTCCAGGCCAGCCTCCAGCAGGTTCAGCTGCCAAACTCCCTCCAGCTTTGGGGCAGGAACCTCTGTCACAGAAATTCAGTGCCTACATTTAAGTTGCTACCTATATTTTTACTACTATTAATTATTTGTATTTCAGTTGCACATCTCGTGGACCAGAACTTTGTTGTCCAAGTAATTGTTCTATCTGTTTGGCTGGCTATGTTTATACTTCAGATGTTGTAGCTGTATGTAGCAAAAGCTGTGACTTGAGCAAATGGCTAATGCAGAACCGCCGCAGTATCCAGAGTGCAGGGCTGCGGAAGGGACTGGAGACACTGGGCTGTCAGTACTGGGCAGTTGACCTCAGTACTACAGTGTTGGGAAACCTCAGGCTTGCAGTGAAGTCTTGAGTGGTGAAGAACTGATTGGTTTTTTCTAAGGTGGTATCAATAAAACTGGTGCAATACAAACTGCACAGTTCTGGGGGCAGCTGGAATTGAAACAAACATCGGAGGAGAAAATATTGTGGCACCCCAAAGCCAAACCCACAAACCTTCCTGTTCTACAGCTGAAAAAGCAAAGCTGTGTAAAGGAATCCTTTGGCCTGTTAAAACACTGTATAATAAAAAAGATATTTTTTTAGGTACATGGTAGGCAGTGAAAAAGAGAGCGTTGAACTCGGGACAATAGCTGTTTACATTGATTTTAGGATACTTAGGATTTTACACTAGCAGAGAGTTGGCTCAGGTTAAATACATCTGATAAAACACTGCAGTGAGTGACTTCATTTGAAGAAAATCATGGTGACAAAATACCAAGTTCTTCCTGCAAACAGAGCCCAGGTGGGATACAGTCCACCTGCTGGTGTCAGTGTGTACAGCTCACTGGAGCTTTGCGTTACATTCCCTGCTTTTAACCACTTCGGCCAAACAGATTGTTACTGGTTTTAAACTCTTAGTCAAAATGAGCGTCATCAACACAGCTTTTGTGTTGTTAGAAAATACTGACCTCGCTGTGGGTCCTGCTTTTGATTTGGGCAGCTGTAGTTACCACATCAGGGACTGTCTTTGCTTTGTCCTCCAAAACAGTCGAGAGCTGCAGTTATGTCAGTCCTTTGCCTCTTGGGAGCATTCCTGGAGAGCTTTTGCTTTCTGGGAAGCCAGACCTTGAAATAAAACCTGCTGCTTACTCCAGCACTGGGGACGTGTGGAAGTCTGAGGGGACCTGGCAGCGGGGATGGGGTATGGGTGCAGATCCCCACCTGGGAGAGTGACTTGAGAATCTCTTGAGGACAGACTCTTCCCAGACTGATACCCTGAATTGTTCAGCCTTTCCTAATGTGCATCATTGCCCTTCAGTGCCATCATTGCTGGGGTTGTTGGGGGGGGCACAGGGAGTCCTTTCGTGCCTGCCCCAGCCTCCCCTGTGTGTCAGGTGAAGGCAAGACCCCTGCATAAGGACATGGCCAAAGCAGTGGGTATGACAGAGAGGGAGGAAAGGGACTTAAGTTACCAAATGCACCCAAATGTTTGAAAATAGGCCAGGGATTAGTAGTGTAGAAAAGAGAGCCCAGCTTCTCCAGAGAGGGAGTGGATGTGTGAGCAGGCACACAGCATGCTCTTCAGCTCTCCCATGTCACAGCTGCTGGGCTTTTCAAAGAGCTTATTTATGTATTTATTTACTATTTTGCCATAGAGGAGAGGGCACTGACAGGAGTGAACAGCAGGCTGCAGTCTATCTCCCAGCATCTCTTACCATTCTGGTATTGCAATGCTCCTGCTGCCAGGAGTTTTGAACACCCTCACTGGCTAAGGGAAGAGCTTTTGTCCCCATTCCTTTGCCACTGCTCTGCCTCTGAGTGTTTGTTTCACTGGTATGATGAATCCATTTCCCAAGGAGATGGGTTTATGAGCACGTTTATTCCTCTGGCAGGAGAGATGATGGTCTGTTTTGCACGTTCCCCTCTCTGCTTTCTGTCAGCAGATAGAAAGTGCCATCCTTCTAAAAGCAACAGGGAAGCAAAGGTTTCCCAGCTGACTGCAGCACCGTCTGGCTGTGTCCCCAGGCACTGAGGATGGAAGAGGGAGCTGGGGAAGGTGCCTGCTGGTCTGCTCACCAGCATCACCCCAGTCTTTCTCCTCCTGAGCTGCCTATGCAGAAGCATCCAGCACTGGTGAAGCACCCCATACCTCAGCTGACCTACATCTTTTGCTAACTTGTAAGAGCAGTGTTGGTGTCTGAGCTTCCGGTTTGCAATGTCTGTGGTACCCGGAGAGATTCTTAAGGTTCATATGAGCAAGGGCTGTTTTGAAAAGCCAGTCTGGCGTTGGTTGTTTGCAGCAGGGAGGAGGTGTGACCACAGGCTCCCTGAGACTAGTGTGGTGCAAGGGTTGAGGTTCCTTTCATTGCTGTTTTTACACTTGTGCTTGGTTTCTCAGGTGCATGAGGAGAATCGCAGCCATTCTTAGGCATTTCCTTCCTGTGCAGCAAAGTCTCTTTCTGATGCTTGACTCCTTCTGAGGCTCGAACCCAGCAGCCCAAGAATTTCTTCCCATTATTATTCTTTTATTGGAGCTGTTTTGAAAGCAAACATTATTCCTAACCTTTCTTCTAGGGGCAAAGAGAACATTTTGCAATGCACACATGCTGGGCTGTGAGGACACCATCATTTGGCAGTAGGGGTAGCTACACCCTCTTATCAGAGACATTCCTGGAGGATGAACAGCTGCATGGGGCACCCATGGGAACCTGTGGGTGATTTTTGTCATGTCAGAATAGGGCAGCAATATTTCCTCCAGTGCTGCCTCTTGGCAGATGCACATCCTCAAGGCTCCAGGCTTCAGCTGGTGGCACAGGCAGACCCTGTGGCATAATCTCTCCCCTTGCACCCTCAGCCAAAGGACTGAGGATCGCGTTTGCCTGTCGCAGAACAAAGTATAGCCAGCTTGGTAGGGAGCACATGCGCTTCCCTGGGTCTTAGTGACACAGCCTGGGTCTAGACAGAGCAGCACGCGCTGGAAACTGGAGTTTACACAGAGCTTGGAAGGAGGTTATCTCTCCTAGTAAGTGTTCTAAGAGCAGGACACAACCCCGATTCGCCTGGATTTGGCAGCAGCTCTCTTCTGGAATTGCTGTATGTCTGAATCAAGCAGAGTATTTCAGGTGCCATTGAACCTTTACTAATTTTCATGATCATGAAAAAAGTGGCTTTGCTACTTCTCTGTGCATGCAATTTCAGTTTTTCTCCTGTTTTCTCACCCTGACAAGAGCAGGAGCATGCAACTGAATGTTTGTGCAGTACTGCCAATGCCAGTGGGACTGGATTGGGAAATATTTACTTGTTTACTGTCCTTGGTAAGTTCATTTTAAGTGCATATATTTAGATGGATGTATGTGTGTGTATGTAAATGCATCGATCTGTGTATGAACAAGGAAATGTAAAGGTGTTTTGTTGTGCTAGATAGATAGATAGATGGAGATTGCTATGTTCAAAAGTTTGAGTGTGTATTGCTAGCCCTATTGATTGACACTGTGTTTAGAGTATTTGAGGTATGCTTGTAGTCGTGTCCTTGCTTAGAGCTCTTTCGCTGGCTGTATTTCCCCCATACTTGCCAAGAGTCTTCCAGTGAATCCTTCAGGGTTCATTAAAAACACCCAGCACCTGAATAGCCTGGTGCTGGGGTGGAGGCACAGGCAGACTCCCTGAGTAGGTGATATTTTGTTAATTTATCCAATTGCTTTGAGCGCTGGAAACTGAGAAAGTTGAGTGCTCAGTACCTCGCTGGTTTTCACCTCGTATGTCAAGGTTCACAAAGTGGTTTTTAAAAGTTCACCTGCCTATTTGGACTTCAAACTGTGGTAGCCTTGGATGGGTCCTGCACTTGCGTGGCAGAGTGGGGCTGCTGCAGAAGCATGGACCAGTACAGCTGGGAGCTTTAATCCTCTCTGTTGCTGGTCACCAGTGCCAGTGTTCCCTGGGACTGGAAAGAAACACAGGTGTCCAGTGCAGAGACTGTTGGGATAGGAAATGGGAAACACTGCGAAATGTGTTCAGGGCTTGTCTGTAGAGCTCAGTGCTGTCTCTGCTCTGGCCCAGAAGCGAGCCCCAGTGCTGGCATTGCCATAGGAGAGAATGATGGCTCAGTTCCCTCTGGTTGTCTGAGCAAGGTCTTACCTTTCCTGGGATGAACACTGCAAACCTCAGCAGGGCTTCTTTGTCCCATGCTGCATCTTCTCCAGCTGTGCTGGTTTGGAGCGTGGGCTGGAAGTGGAGGTAATGGGGTGAATTGCCCTGCAGGAACAGGGGTGACAGGAGCACATTGGGGTAGGTCACTGCTGTCTGTCCTGGGTGGTTGTATCTCTGAATTAGTACTGGGAAAGCTTCTAGGGAGAGGTCTTTGGAAAAGTATCTTAGTGACCTGGCATGCTGTCTGTTACCTGTTGCCCAGCCCTGTTGTCCTGGTGCTCTGATTGCTTCAGGGGGTGGTGAAGAAAGCATGGTTAACGTAAAATAGGATCCCAGGCCAGCATGTTGCAATGTTAAGTATTTTGCATTCTGTATGCCACTTAAGACCATGATGAAAGTCTTGGCAGCAGAGGCCAGTGTGTGCCCTGCACGTTTCAAGGCTTCTCATTTCCAGAAACAACAGCAGGGAGTTGTTGTGCAGCTTGGACAGGGAGGAATTACACCAGGCATTTCCAAATCACAGCGGATGCCCAAATTATTATTACTTTGTGCTTTCAAGGGATAGACAGCTCCAGCTAGAAATACAAGCTGCTGCTGACTGCAGGGGTCCTGAAAAATTAATCTGTCAGACCTTCTGCATCTGTGGGGGAAGACTCAGCTACCATCCAGCTTCCCCCATTCCCCCTTCAAACAGGACATTCAGACCAGACAGCATTTCAAGTCCTTTCCTGGGAAGATGCTTTGTCCTGAGAGATGCTTAGAACCCAGTCCTTGCTTCCCAAGAGTTTGGTGATTGCCCTGAGGCTTCCAGCAGCCCCTCCTGGCTTTGGTCCTCCAGCACCATCAAAGGAGAGGCATTGGGAAACCGCAGCAGCTGCTGCCAGAGCTACCTGCAGTCTCTCAGACATGACTTCATTGCAGGTATAGGCAACAGGAGCAATGGCGAGAGGATCTCTCCCCACCCCTAGAGACGGTCTGAGCACAGCTCCTTACTTATACCACCTCCTCGGTGGCTTGGGGGGGTTCAGGCTCCACCAGCTGTGAGCTCTCAGCCTAGTCCTGAGAAATGCATAAACAGCTAACGGCCTCTGAGGATCCCTTGCCAAGTCCTTTCTCCCTCATGTAAATATTTTTTTCCTCTTAAGTGTATGCGAGTGTGAAAAATCCATCCTTAATATTTTTTTCCCTCTGGCTCAAGGAAATGCTTGTTCATCCCTAGCCCAAGCAAGAGCCACGCTGCTGAAACATTCGTTACCGCCCCCAAAGCCACACTTTCTTCCTGCCTGCCAAGCCCACTGGCATCAGATCAAGTGGTGCCTACCACAATGAGTGCCTGTCAGGACATCACACTCCTTAGTGGCTGTTGGATGTCAGTCCCTTGGGCTGCAGCATGTGGACTCAAAACTGGTCAGTCAGCCTTGAAGAAACCTTCAAAAAACAGTGGAAAATATCCATGGGGTTGCAGGATTCTTGCTCCAAAGCCTGAAAATCCCATCCTGTTATATTGGACTCGTGTCTGGAAATGCATGGCATTTTCCCGAGAAACTGTAGCAGAAGCCCTAGATAAGCAAACAGCTCAGTGGAGATAGGCTGATTTTTCCAATACACACTTAGAGAAAGGAAGTGTGGCTGTGCATAGCAGAGGTAGTGGAAGGCCCAACATACCTCTCTGTTGGGAAGCAGGCTGGAGAAGCTGCATTAGGTACCTGTTCTCTGGGGAATGTGTTCTCACCGTTCAGATGTTTTCTTACACACTATTCACCTCATTTGGCTGTCCTGCTTGGAATGGGTGGGATCAGTCATGGGCTATCACCCCTCTTTTCCAGTCCTCTGACTGGCACCTTGCCTAAGGTCTGTGCCTCATGAAAATGACTGCTGCTGCTGGTTTCAGAGAGGAAATGTGACAGCACAATGGCCAGCCACACACAAGAGAACGATGCCGAGATAAATCCCTATCAGCCATGACTGTAGGTCTTGTTGTACCTCATTGTAACCCAGATACTAACTGTGATACCCTGCTTGAGTCTGGCTGAGTGTGGGACTTCTTTATAGAGACAAGCTAGGCTCAGAAGCTGGAGGTCAGAGCTGCTGAGTGTGAGGGGCTGCACAAACAGCTTTGTAGCTGAAGAAGAGGAGAAAGAAACAGTTCCCTTGTGCTTAGATGAGAAACACGCTCGTAGCAGCCCAGCAGTTTGATATGGAGAGATGTTGACTTTCTAGGCTGGGTTTTAGGATTGTCTCCCAGGTGGATTTGCTGTGCTGGGTCCAGCAGTGCCTTTCCTGCGCCTCGCTAGGCTCTGTGTAAGGTACCCCAGTTCAAGCAGGACCTGTTTCCACTTAGCTTGCTGTATATGAAAGGTGTCTGTGCTGTAAACCTCCAGGTCACAGATTTTCTCTTGGGATGTATGTTACTCTCTTCTTGTGCTCTTGCTGAGCTGGGTTGCAGTGCCAGATGCAGTGCTGTAAGCTGGAACTCATGAAGTCAGTCATGACAGGGAGTCACTCGGTGCTTTTCATGATCTAGAGCATCTGCATGTAGAGTGGTCAGTGTTCTGATTGCAGAGATCTTTGGTGTGGAATGGGGGGTGGGGGGTGTGGGAAGAGTTGCTTTCATGGCTGGTTGGAGGAGTAGGTGTTACTCAGCATGACAACTTTTTCTAGCATACAGACCTGTGCAGTGTCTTACCCTGAAGAACATTTTGCTTTGCATTGAGTGAGTTCTGGTAGGGCCTGCCTTTCACCAGGACCTTCCCTTTGACGTGCTATGGCTCAGACAGCCCTCCACTCATCTCCAGCTTCAGGAAAGTGGAGTAATTTGTGAACTTGCCAGGGCTTTGTACAGCAGAGGTGTTGTCATGCTTCCTACTATGGGAGATAGTGCCCTGAGCAACATCAGTGGTGGTGAAGAGACAATGAAGGTAAGTCCCACTGAAACCCTGAGGTCCTGCTGTCACCGTCTGAGATACACATTCAGAGATCCAGAGCACAAGCATACACAGAAGCAGGGAAGTCACTAAGCTGAGGGCACAGTCCACAGCTATTGGAGTAGATTCCTGTCACTTCAGCACAGCAGCTGAGACGGAGTGGAGATGTAGGGGGGAGGTCCATGTGAGGAAGGAGGGAGAGCAGAAAGACCTTTTGTGGCTCAGAGCAAGAATGCCCTTCCTCAGTAACTGTATAGCTCATTTAAAAGCTGTCTGTGTGGTTCCCTGTCCCTGCAGGGCTCCCTGCTGCAGAGAAAGACCCTTCTTAAAAGGGGATCCTCAGAGTACCTATTTATAGGATGGAAACCCCTTCGGGAGAGTGATCCAACCTTGAATGAACATCTCCCTGTCAGCGAAGCGATGTACAGACTGTGCCTCCTGCAGTCCCAGGCCCTCCTTCGCGGGGGCCCAGCTGACATTTGCTAGCAGAGTGTAAAGGACAGTTGCAGGCATCTCTCCCTGGTGCAGGAGGTGATGACACACCGGCTGTTGCCGTGCCGGGCTGGCAGGACCAGGGGGAGGCAGGGAGAGGGGTAGGGTGCCGGGCTGCTCTGGCTGGGCTGCCCCTTCCTTGGCAGCAGGGGAGAGTCAAGTGGTAGGAGACGAGGGGTGTGTGCTGTTCCCAGAAGGGAAAGGTCAGGGTGCAGAGCTGTGTTGTGATTAGCCTCTGAGCCAGAGCTGATGGCAGCAGTGCTGAGGGTGCTGTGATTTCTAGGCATGACTTGTAGATGTTGGCCAGAAGATACAGAAATTAATTGGAGGCAAGGAGAAAGGATTGTTAGTCTGAAGTGTGGGGCTCTACAGAATTGCTGGCAGGGGCATGATGATCTCCCTACCCATCTGCACTGTCGCTTTGGACCTCAGTGACCCCTAAGAAAGGGTGCTAGCATTGCATTGGGTTTGGTCTCAGGCTGGGCTGACTTTGTCCAACCCTCCATGCTGGGGCCAAGCCACTGCTGAGCAGCACACTTGGACTCACTTGTCTGGCTGCAGGACAGGATTTCAGTTTGCTACACTTAGATGGCAGAGCTTTGTGGATCTTCCTTTCTGATATGATAAACCAAGCCAAAGACTTATAATGAATTCAGGGCAATTTCAGAGATAATCTCTTTTTCTGCCTAAGAATTCTTGTTAACGTGTAAAAGTCAGGGGTGGAAAAAGTTATGATAAAACTGTTTGGACAGGGCTACCTTTTTTAGCATAAGTTTGGACAGTGCAGTTTACTGACTGTGTCTGTAAGGAGACTTCCATCAACTCTGCCAATAAAGTCATAAATCCAGCACAGACTGGTGATGAAAAATGGAGAGAGAGAAGGACTTAAAGGAGAATGGTTGAAGGAAGCGATGGAGGCAACTGAAGAACAGAGTCAAAATGAAATGTAGTCCTAGGAGAGTGTAAAAAGATGACAAAAATCACAAATGGAGATGAGAAAAGGGCCCTGGGAGGTATGATGACTCAAGCACCAGCAGGAAACTCAAGGTGTAAGCAAGAGGCTGGATCCCATGTGGAAGAGGAGGAAGAGGTTGGAAAAGGGACTGCAGAAGGAGAAACAACAGGGCTGGAAAATGCTATGACAACAGGATCTACATTTCAGTACAGGCAGCCTGACTGATGCCTCTTCCTTCCTACATTACTAGTTCCTTGTCTGCTTTCAGACAGTGTGAGTTTGATTTAGCAAATCTGGCAGGGGAAGGCAACAGGCTGAAGGGAGAGGGGACAGTTTCTTGGTGACACAGAAATGCTGGGGAGCCGTGGGTGAAAGAGCACGGCCATTAGAGAGGCAATGCATGCACAGCTTGTTCCCAGCATCGGGAGAGTTGTCCAAGGCAAGTGGCCAGGATAATTTGTGCTCCCAGAGCAAGGAAGATCAGTGTTTTATTTTTAAAGATGGTCTCCTCTGCCTTGTGCTGTGCTACCACCTGCAGTGGGGTTCCAGTTTCAGGAAGATCAGGGGAAAAACAACCCAAACCACATTAAAACATTCTGCTTTTACTTGTAGATGACATAAAATATTTGTCTCAGATCATTACTCTTCTCTCCTGCCTGGCAGAGACAGTTCTGGAAGCCCTTGACTTGCAAGCAAGCACCTCGGGAAGATGACCTGGAAGATGAGCAGGCAGGTGATGGGGCAGGTCTTGGCACAGGGCAGTGGGGCTATGTTTAAACCCAAACCACCCAATCCATGAGCACAGTGAGGGCACACTGTGCCAGGTAGATGCAGACATCACTGGGCTGAGCCAGGTGGCTGTGCAGCAGGACCACGCTGGGGAACCGGTGACAAAACTGGACCTGGAATCTTTCCACCTGCATCAGAACAAGCACCCAATTCACCAAGAGGGCTAGTGAGACATAAAGGGAGGTGGCGTTTGAGCACTGCCTGAGCTGAGCATTTCAGAGAGAAGGCAGGCTGCTCAGAGGACTCTCCTTTCCCTTGTTACCAGTGCCTTGGTAAACAAGTGAAAAAGAGGCAACCGATCTTTCACAAATCCTAGCCCTGGGTGTCCAACCTGGATGTTACCTTTTCACTCTGTCAGTCTCAGGGCCAGGAGTCACAAGACAGCAGTATCAAGCCCATCCCTAGTCCTGTCCCATCCTAGCCTGATACTGGAGAAGGCACAGGGCATGTCACACCCATGCTGAGCTGCTCAGGTATTCTCCCCTGCTAGTCAAAACTTTCAGCAGGCTCCTTACAGTGGCTATGGCTCCTTCATACTTCTGGAGTAGGAAGAATAGCCAGGGATGTTGTCATAGGAGGAAGCTCTTACTACAAACCTGAGATGCCCTATAAACAGCTGCATTGTTTCTGTCTTTAGTGTTTATTTTCCCTCAGTGTAGAGAAAAAAATACCACATCTTGACTGATGGGCACTGCCAAGCAGTCCTGCAGCGGGGGGATGTCCCTTCACCGATGGAGCAGGGATATCTCTGGTGGTATGCTTCTCATTCCAGCATCAACCATAGGCTGTCCTGTGCCTTGGTTTTGGATAGAGGTGTCCCTCTCTGTACTGGGTATTTCAGTCTTGATTCCAGTATTTCTCTATCCCGTTTCCCCTTCTATCCAGTGCAGATGTCATGATAGTCACGAGGTGGCCTAAAGCTGATCCTGGCTTACCTAACCCTTCTAGAGCACTGGGGCAAGCTGTGTGTGCTGGTGTGGGTGTGGGTGATAAAGAAGGTGACTTTCTAAGCCAAATAGCAGATGTATTCAGGACCTCACTGTTGTTTTAACTGCAATGGTTTTGTGTGAATCAAGCAAATGAAGAGAGTTGACATGAAATCAACCCGTGTAGCCATGGCATTGCCTTGTGTCCTTGGGAGCACTGGTGAGGTGTGAACAGAGTGTGAATACATTACTTCTCCTGTGCTGGCAATTGGCTTTGACTGCTGCACCCAAGTGTTACACCTCTGAGCACAGAAGTAGTCTTTGCTGATGGTAAATGTCTCTCAAAACTCTCCTGATATGTCAGGAAGGTGTTTCTGCAATACAAGCAGGTGCTCTGATGGAAAGGGGACAGACCCAGTTTCATCCATGCAGTGCAGTAAAGAGCCATCTCCAGGAGCCTGCTGTGGTTCTTTAACTCTGCTCAGGACAGCAGGGACAGAAAACCTCTGGAGGTCTCGAGGTCAGGCACTGCTGTCAGGCACTGCAGCACCTACACAACACCGTATGCTGTGCAGGAATAAAGCAAAGCTCACAGGGCTTCATCCAGCACCCAGGAGCTCAGGGCCAAGTTATTTCATGGCAAAACTATATATGGAGTTTTCCATCAGCCTTCTGCTGGAGTCAAGTGAAAAGTGTAGTAATCTTTCCTTGTATTGTTTCACAAAAGAGCTCCGATGGATGGGATGAAATGCTGGTGAGCATCGCCCAAAGTTCTACCAGTCAAACGGCCAAGAAAAGAGTCCCTGCCAAATGCATTGCTTTTTGAATAAAAGCCACAGCTGGAGAGAAGCATCTTTATTTGGAAACTGGGGCAGACATGCTTGGGTAGTGCCTGCTTGTTCTCTCACTGGGTTTTTAACTTCTGATGTCCACATGTGCTGAAAAATCAGAAGGTGGCTTAAAGCATTTTTAATGTGTTTTCTGTTAGGAGCCTCCATCTGTAGATAGAGGTGTCCAATGATGGGCAACAGGAGAAAACAGCCTGATGTTTATACCTTAATACACCATTTTTATTTCCCTTGTTTTCCAACCCTCCTTTTCTGGAGCTGGGGCATTTTAGTCCTGCAACCAGGTTCTCTCGTGAAGCATCTTTTCCTTCTAGAAGACATCCAGTGAAACCCATGCATTTGGAAAGTCCCTTTCCAATCCTTAGCGCAGGACAGGATTATATAAAGCAATATTTCATGCTTTCCCTTGGCCCCCACAACTTCCTTCCCAAGTTGTTGAAGCTTTGTGTATGTAGAGTGATGATTTCCTCTAAAATGGGGAGCAGGCTTGCTTCCTTCTCAGAGGAGGCTCTGCTGTCTGCCAAGGCACCATTCGGGAGGGTGTGGAGCAGGCATTTCTGTCATTCTGCAGGCATGCGTGCCTTTGCAGTGAGCTTGTCTGACAGGTATGGAGACAACTCAGGACAGCCGTGTCCTTGCCCCAGTGTGGCCATGGCCTTGGTGATTAGAGGGAGGTGCAGATGGGGTTTTCCTGGGACAAGAGCTGTGGGAAAGTGTTATGTACCTGGGTGACACCAGGGATGCTGCCTGGGCTTTGACATTAGCATTGCTCCCAGAAGTTTTGCTGCTCTTAGTTTGCTTTTTATTTATTATCTTGGGGTGTCTCGGCAAGGCAAGACGTGCCATGGGGCAGCTGTGGTTTGGAAGGGAGAGGGCAGCATCGCGCACCTCTCCTGGTATGTCCATCGTGCACGCCTGTCAGCGCAGTGAAGGAGCTGCCTTGCTGCAGCCATACTATTTCCAGTGCCTGAGGTGACACGTGCAGTGCGGCTGGCATCAGGGCCACTTTGCTGAGAGGGTTTTGTCATGAGCAGCCCCGGAGGACGTGCGGAGGGGCCCGCGGCTGCACTGTGCCCCAGGAACAGCCAGACCTCCTGCCGGGAGGTGGGAGTGCAGCGGGACCAGGACCTGGGCAGGACCCTGTCTGTATTAGGGGTGTAAACCTATCCAGGGTCCAGATCCAGGCTGGAGTTGTCCTGCTGTGCAAGGTGCCCGTGGAGGAACATGGAGATGCCCCCAGTCTCCAGTGCAGCTGGAGTAGCCATCCCTGAAAAGCAGTCTGGGTTACATTGCCGCCGGGTAGAGATTGTGCTGTTACTGAAACACATGTGACTCAGTAGTGCCAAAATGTTTGTTCAGGCTTTGTACATAATTCCTCAATCCTCTCTGAAGCACAGAAGCTTTTGAGAGGTGCTTGTTGAGTCGCAGGAAGAAATACAGCCTGAAAATATCACCCTGTTCTGTGGTGACAAACATCTACGATGCAGGACCCAGATTAGCAAGTGAGATCGCTGAGGTCTGCGCTCCGCTGCCGTGACTCATCTGACATCTCGGTGCCTCGGCCCACTTGCTGGCAAAATGGAGCCCGCCAGGCGCGCGGGGCCTGGCAGGGCAGTGTCTCTGCAAGTGGCGTCTGGGAGTTTGGAGAGAAGGTGCTTCATAACTGCCAGGTATTGTCATTTCTTGGCTTCTGCAGCAGGAATCAGAACCTCAGCCCGATTCAGTTTCACTTAACAATTAAACCCTTTTGTTACTTTGCCAGAGCTTACCTAGAGTGCTGTGGGGTTGTCTGCACGACAACTGCCACTTGGGTCATGAGGCTTCGCCACTCAGGGGGTGAGAGGACCAGGCTGGATCACTGCACTATAAGATGCAGCCCTTTGTGCCAAGAGAGCAATCCTTGCCTAGTAGCAGTAGAAAGCTGGTTTGTGTTACATTTATCAGTTAGTCTTTAGTCATCCTGCCTAACCTAAAAGCGACTGCATTCCCTGCAAAACCGTCCTGTTTTCATTAACCCTAAGTACGTGTTAAATTGCCTTCCTTCTGCTGATGACTAAAAAGGTTGTGTTTGCAGAGAACTTTCTTCCTTCCCCCATGCTTCTTCCATGATTCATTCAGGGAAGCCACATTCCTCTCTCGGTGACACAAGAAACCAGGCTAAGGAGGCAGTGGCATCTGAACATCCATGCAAATCGGGACAGAGAAGTTGGAGAGTTCTGCTGAGTGATTAAAAGGCTGTCTGGACTGGTTTTTGAGGCGAGAATAATAATAGTGCTGTATATAAGTGTGCATCTCATCCACTCCATCTTTTATCTTCCTTACATGGAAATTGTTAACATTTGATTTGCAGTCACTTATGAAAAGCTCAGTTAGGATTTCCACCCGGACTCCCTTAGGGTGGATTTCAGTGCCACAGAAACCACTCTTTCATTGCACATCATGGGTTCTTTACTGGCCATTTTATCATGCTGTTAGAAGCCCCTGTGATCCTGAATGCTGCTCTGTCCTCCCACCATCGCAGCGAGCCCTTGTATCGCAGGGTCAGACAACGTTACACAGCTGTCGGTCACCCTCCAATAAGAAGTTTGAGGCCTTCAGATTTCATATGCTGTCATAATTATGTAACATTTAAAATATAATAAAGCTGAAAGCCCTTCCGTATCAGACCATCAGAGGACTGTAGATGAGTTTCTTGAAACCTCATCAATCCTTGAGCTGTCCTTTGCAGAAGGACCATCCATTTTTAAATGGAGTTTCAGGTTACAGCTGGGCTTCACAGCACAGCCTGCGGTTGCTCCAGGCTCCTGGTGCTGTGAGGTAGGATTTGCCCCTTTCTAAAGAGCAAGGAAAGTATAGAAAATGAATCTCTGGAATGAGAACCCAGTGTCCCTTTAACAGTCTGCCCCTGCCATGTCTGCGTGTTCCTTGAAGAGGTTTTGCTGGGCTTTTCCTCTCCTTTGGTTAATGTCTGTGTTCCTTGAAGAGGTTTTGCTGGGCTTTTCCTCTCCTTTGATTAACGTCTGCAAGGGCTATCTCACTTCCAGCCTCCCTTCTGAGGGCCAGGAGGACAGGTGGTTGTTGCATTGGGTGCAACTGAGATTTGCACTGGGAAGGATGGGTTAGGTGTTAGGTGATCCCTGCCTCCCCTTCTGAAAACTCATCTGAAGCCGGAGTAGATGCTGATGAAGGAAGACAAGGGCAGGGGCACAGGAGGAAGGGGTGCATCCATCAAGTACAACAGATCACTGTGACTGAAACCATGAGATCATCAACAAGCTCAGCTCCACCTCACAGGGAAGGCTTTTTATATCTCTTTGGCAGATGCCAACCATTTGCTCACTTGCTGAAGAAGGTGCTTGCCAGAGAGCAAAGCAGAAAAGCCCCTGAGGGCTGCTGTGGTGCAATCAGCAGCTGGAAGCTGGGCTCTGGGAAAACAGGCCTTCTTGCTGCGGTTGTGTTTACCCAGGTGTGATGCCCGCTCCACCCATGGATTCCTGGCCATTGCCTTCATGCTGTTTGCAGTGCAGAACTGGGTCACTCCCTGCTGCAGGGCTGTGTTGTGTCTGCTTGTGATACCATCGACCATGAGCAGCATCTCGGCAAGCCAGCCGCTGCTCTGGCGGCTGTCACTGCTTTGATGAAGGAAACCAAAGTGTAGTGTGAAGTTGGCTGTCATAAGGCTGAGAATTTCCCACATAGGTTTATCCCTGGGAGTATTTATCAGCCCTGGCACAAATCTCTCTGCTCCACCCTTTGATGTGAGTGAGCAGGATAAGGGAAAAAGAATCAGACCTACACTCATCAAGTAACATCTACTGCTGAGTGAACGGCTATCCAAAGCAATTTTGAAAATGAGACTTAAGCTCCAGAGCTGCTTTTAAAAAAGTTACTGGAGATTTGTCGCACAAGAGAGAAATAAAGGACAGCCAGGGCCTCATCTCTCTTCCCGCCCACACAGTTATCTCTTTCTAATATGGTTGTAACCGATTTAATGGACGATAGAGCCACAGGATTTCCCAAGAGCAGTGTCCTCCAAACACCAATGATATAACCATAATTGCCACTTAGACTCTCCTTCAAGTTGTTTGTGTCACTCCAGTACACAGAGGGTGAAATTAATGTGTTTGCTTTCAGATTGCTTTTGTGGGAGGTGAAAATACGTTCGTTATTCGATGAAGTCCCGCAAGGAGGGGATGGGAGGAAGCGCCAATAGCTGCTCTACACTGAAGCCATGCACGTGGGTGGTTCAGAAACAGTCTGCAGGGAGAATGTCTGAGGGGCAGAACATGTTGTTCAGTCTTCAAATTAAGACTTTCCAGTTGTTCTTAGGTGGGATCCACCTGCCTCATGTCTGTTTTCAGGGCTGTGCTCTGTGATTCTGCACGACCCTGCCACATGCGCATCCTTTTCTGATGCCTGGTTGCTCCACAGCTGGACAAGAGCTGGCCACTTGCACTGCTGCTCAGGAGTCTCCAGCCTTTCTTTAGCCTTAGGAAGCAGAGGTGAGAAAGTGCTGCTCTGGAGAAAACAGGCTGAGAACACCCAGCAGAGGGGCGAGCTGCCTTGTGCTGTGCGCTGAGCAGGGTAGGGATGTGCGCAGGAAGGGTACCAGCTATGAGAAGGGTTATTGCCAACTGCCCCTCCTCAGAGCCACGTGTCCTGCAGGATAGTCACGGCGCAGCATGGCTGTGGAGAAGGGGCCGTGACAGGGATGGCCATGCTGCTTATACAGCTTCTGTGTTATTTACGTACTCTGTTAGTCAGAGTTGTTGCTGTCACCAGAGGGGAAGGACTCGTGTCTCCAGATGGTTTCTTTGTGCTGAATCACTGACACTTACGTAACTGCCTTTACCCAGGCATTAGCTATGCTACAGGCCCCTAAACTTTGCCTTAAGAAAACCTCAAAAACCTGTCACTTCTCTTTCTTCTCCATCTTTCATTTGCTTTCTGCTGTTCTCTTTGCCTGCTCCCTTCTGAACTGTAATGTTCATGGCAGTGTCAAGTTTTCGAGCTGCCCTCGACTATCCCAAGAGGTGCCAGGATATCTATTACTTCCCAGTGGCAGCAGCAGTATCTTGCCAGGTCAAATGCTGTCAAAATTTAAGGCTCTAAAAAAGAAACCCTGACCTTTATGAGCCCTGTAACCACTCCTGAGAAGAGAGAGCTCCTCCTGCTCTGCTGCAGCGTTAACATCTCATCAGTTTCTCTTTCTTCTTTGATTCCCATTCATCAGAGAAGTTTCCTTTTTGCTCTGCCCACCCACTGCAAGGCTGAGCCCCTGAACAAACCCAGTCTGTCCTGGGCAGCCCCTGAAATATTGCCACATGTCTGGGTGCAGTTCCCCTCCAGCAGAAGGACAGGAGCAGAACAGAAACTGGTGAGTTCTTCCTCCTTCCTTCCCAACGTGGTGATGCTTAAAAATACATCACATTTAGGAACAGCTGCTTTTGAGCCATCCCATGGCTTGGATCCTCTCACCAAATAGATCTGAGATCACAAGAAGTAAATCTCTCCCATTACCACCTCTCATGGGCAGCTGCTGCCCTGTCACTTGTCCTCTCTGCCACATCCCAATGCCAAGAAGTAAAGCAGATGGATAATACACAGTTTTGGAGAATAAGTTCTAAGGGAAAGGAAGGGATTTATTTGAGTAAAGGATTTTCCTTGTGGGTGAAATGGCATCCACTGTGTCTCTGAGTCTAAACTGGTACCTGCACTACCTCTTTAGTCATGTTAGTCATAAACTGAGAGTGAACTTAGCCCACCCATGGATCAGGGGATGTCAGAGCTGCACAGAGAGCTGGCTGAAGATTGGAGATTTGGAAACCAGATCTATATCACTATTTGCTCTGGCTTGCTAAGTGACCTTGGTCAGATCCTAACCCCTTATCTGCTGGGTAGAAGAGATAATGTTTCTTTCCTGACTGCTTTGCAATGAAATGCACCATTTTGAAAATGAGGGAAATACTTTTGTGCTGATGTAAACAGGCAAATGCCTTCCTTTCCTACTGGCCACAGGTGGGACCACGATCTGACAGCAGCCACTGGCTGCACACTGCAGCACCAGGGGCTGCAAGAAGGAGCACCTCCTTCCTTCTCAGGGAGGGTTACAAGGGCCAGTTCCTCCATCTGGCCTCGATTCAGACCCTTTCTGGCATCACGTGGGATCAGCTCCCAGTGCACATCACACTCTGGCTGTAATCAAGGAAGAAGAACGGCAGGGAGGCAGGCTGGGTGGCAGGAGCATCAGAGGGGGATGGACACAAATCACCCATGTCCTTCCCTGGCGAGGCTCCCCCCAGCAGGAAAGGAAAGCCCAGCAGCCACCATCTCCCAGCGTAGGGAGCGGGCTGCAGCAGCGCAGTGGGCATGGCCATGCGCGTGTGGTGGAAGTGTCCCATCCAGCCTCTCTGCACTCAGCCCAGCCCCTGGGGCTAGTGTGGGGTTTGTAGGCTGCCTGAGGATAAGGAACTTGGTTGGAAACCATTTCCCACATCTGAGGCCGTTGCACTCGTGCCCTTGGGATCAGAGATCATCCTCACTGGAGCTCTTCATGGGAACAGTGCCTGCGAGAGAGACAGCCACAGAGCTGCGCATGAGGCACGGAGGGAGGAAATCCCCTGTGTCTGACTCTCTTGCTGAAAGTCCCTCTCAGCACCTTCCTTCAGTAGTGTGTGGAGTACAGAAGCAGATGGAGTGGGGGTGCTGTTTGGCTATTCTGTTGTTCCTACAGAGAGATGGATGTTCTTCTGCTCATTGCTAACTTGTTTAGTTTGGGTTTAAGTCTGTATTAGTTAAAACAACCACACAGGAAACTGGGCGTAAGCCTGGCTTAAGGACAAGTTGACATGATGCTGGCATCACACCAGGGAAAGGAAGTTACAGTGTGCCACAAACCAAGACCAAAGTACTACCTGGCACAAAAATGTTCCGGTTATAGTAGCACACTTATCTCTGTCATAATTTCACATTTGCAGAGTATTGAAAGGATGTGGTTTTTCGTGTAGTCATGTTTCTGTACCTCGAGAGCATTGCAAGATCCCACAGAAAGGGTATTTTACATTTACATCATGGGTACATGCAGTAGCTGGTGTTTCAGACTAAGCCTCTTCTTCTTCCCTTTCTACAGTCCCCCCCCTGCCCCAGTAATCACAGTTGTAACCTTTGAGTGAAGTCTATCAGCTGCAGAGCGTTGAGAGCACAGCAGCAGCACACGTCCTAGCACGTGCCACCGCTGTCAGGCTATCACGGTGTATTGGGTTTGCGTGGCAAGGCTTTGGTAGCAGGGAGCGGCTACAGAGGTGGCTTCTGGGAGGAGCTGCTGGAAGCTTCTGCCATGTCCAGCAGACCCAATTCCAGCTGGCTCCATGACAGACCCGCTGCTGGTCTAGGCTGAGCCCATCAGTGATGGTGGTAGCACCTCTGTGATAATGGATTTAAGAAGGCAGAAAAAAAACCTGTGCTGGCCAACTGGAGAGAGGAGTGAGAATGTGTGAGAGGAACAACTCTGCAGGCAGCAAGGTCACTGAAGAGGAGAGGGAGAAGGTGCTCCTGCAGCCTGTGGTGAAGACCATGGTGTGAGGCAGGCTGTCCCCATGCAGCCCATGGAAGTTAATGGTGGAGCAGCCTGTGGAGGACCCCACACTGGAACAGGTGGATGTCTAAAGGAGGCTGGGACCCCATGGGAAGTCTGTGCTGGAGTAGGCTCCTGGTAGGACCTGTGGACCCATAGAGAGAGGACCCCATGCTGGAGAAGGTTTGCTGGCCCATGGTGGGGGACCCACACTGGAGCAAATCATTCCTGAAGGACTACACTCTGGAAAGGACCCACGCTGGAGCAGTTGATGAACTGCAGCCTGTGGGAAGGTTTCACATTGGAGAGTGTGTGGAGGACTGTCTTCCATTGGAGGGACCCCATGCTGGACCAGGGGAGGTGTCTGAGGGGTCCTTCCCATGAGAAGGAGAAAAAGCAGAGGCAAGATGTGATGAACTGACCACAGTCCCCATTCTCCACCCTCCTGCACCACTCATGGGGAGGAGGTAGAGAAATTGGGAGTGAACTTAAGCCTGGGATTAAGGAGAGGTGGAGGGAAGGTGTTTTAAGGTTTAGTTTTTATTTCTCATTACCCTACTCTAATTAGATTGGCAATAAAAAGTCTGGTTTGCCCACGACAGTACTTGGTGAGTGATCTCTGTGTCCTTTTCTTGACCCATGGGCCTTTTATATTTTCTCTCCCCTATCCAGCTGAGGAGGGGTGTGATAGAGTGGCTTTGGTGGGGCACCTGCCACCCAGCCAGGGTCAACTCACCACACACAGGGAGGAAAATCATTTGCAAAAACACATAAAACCCCCAAAATCATTATCCAAGGCGCTCAACTCTCTGACAGTCCAGAGCTCCTGCTGGGCAATTGCAGGATTTTACAGTTTGATTTAATAGTTTCAAAGAGAATTGTTGCTCTGTTGGGAACTACCTTCAATCTGTTCAGTGATTTTAAAAAAGCAAAGCAAAGAGTGTCCTTCCCACTTCCCCATAATTCAAAAAAACAAACAAACAACCCCTCAGAAAAGCTGGGGCAAGCAAACGAGAGAGAAGATAACGCAGCTTTTAAAAGCTTGTTGCTTCGCAGCTGTTCTCAGTCTGGCTATTTTCCAGAGTTACTCTGATGATCCATTGCCAGGAAAAAAACAAGTCCTTCAAACCTAGAAT
>VWZY01009271.1:211404-225080 GCA_013399075.1 Chloroceryle aenea
CCCATGCAGCCCATGGAAGTTAATGGTGGAGCAGCCTGTGGAGGACCCCACACTGGAACAGGTGGATGTCTAAAGGAGGCTGGGACCCCATGGGAAGTCTGTGCTGGAGTAGGCTCCTGGTAGGACCTGTGGACCCATAGAGAGAGGACCCCATGCTGGAGAAGGTTTGCTGGCCCATGGTGGGGGACCCACACTGGAGCAAATCATTCCTGAAGGACTACACTCTGGAAAGGACCCACGCTGGAGCAGTTGATGAACTGCAGCCTGTGGGAAGGTTTCACATTGGAGAGTGTGTGGAGGACTGTCTTCCATTGGAGGGACCCCATGCTGGACCAGGGGAGGTGTCTGAGGGGTCCTTCCCATGAGAAGGAGAAAAAGCAGAGGCAAGATGTGATGAACTGACCACAGTCCCCATTCTCCACCCTCCTGCACCACTCATGGGGAGGAGGTAGAGAAATTGGGAGTGAACTTAAGCCTGGGATTAAGGAGAGGTGGAGGGAAGGTGTTTTAAGGTTTAGTTTTTATTTCTCATTACCCTACTCTAATTAGATTGGCAATAAAAAGTCTGGTTTGCCCACGACAGTACTTGGTGAGTGATCTCTGTGTCCTTTTCTTGACCCATGGGCCTTTTATATTTTCTCTCCCCTATCCAGCTGAGGAGGGGTGTGATAGAGTGGCTTTGGTGGGGCACCTGCCACCCAGCCAGGGTCAACTCACCACACACAGGGAGGAAAATCATTTGCAAAAAAACATAAAACCCCCAAAATCATTATCCAAGGCGCTCAACTCTCTGACAGTCCAGAGCTCCTGCTGGGCAATTGCAGGATTTTACAGTTTGATTTAATAGTTTCAAAGAGAATTGTTGCTCTGTTGGGAACTACCTTCAATCTGTTCAGTGATTTTAAAAAAGCAAAGCAAAGAGTGTCCTTCCCACTTCCCCATAATTCAAAAAAAGAAACAAACAACCCCTCAGAAAAGCTGGGGCAAGCAAACGAGAGAGAAGATAACGCAGCTTTTAAAAGCTTGTTGCTTCGCAGCTGTTCTCAGTCTGGCTATTTTCCAGAGTTACTCTGATGATCCATTGCCAGGAAAAAAAGAAGTCCTTCAAACCTAGAATTTGATGAGGACATTATTTCTCAGCAAAGCAAATGAAGATCCAGGTTTGGAATTTAGTGATGGGACTTCCATCTGCATCAATTTGAGAGCCAGTGATCTTCACCAAGACCCTGGCAGATTCAGGTGCTATCCTAGTGCTGGGGGATCTGTGTTCTTCAACTGCTGATAAAGGACAAGAGGTCTTAGGTCTCAGGGAGGTTTGATACCACAAGGAATAAGCGGAGATGTGAAGTTAAAGGGGTGCCTGGCTAGAGGGGAGCAAGCTGGACATGTGCTAAGAGCTGATGCTGACTGTGTCAATGTTTGGCTTTGTTGTGTTGGCTGCTGGACCCCTGTCCCATCGGAGAGCTCACGGGCAAGGAGTATAAAATAACAGACTGATGCAGGGGAGAAATACTACCCCTGAGCTAATGGAGGCACTGTGAGGTATTCAGAGGCACTTCCGGGTGTTGCTGAGGCTTGTGACGTGCCTGGGAGCCATGGATGAACTCTGGAGGAAAGGCACTGTGTCAGAGCCCTGTAGCAATACAGGTAGCACCTCCTGTCACCCATCATCACCTTCTCCAACAAAGTACAGAGATACACTAAAGCACGGGGTTTTTACAGCAAACTTAGAAGGTTCTGTTACTTTCTTTTCATAAGTAATTATGACTCTGGAACTGGTACAGTCTGGGGTTCCTTTTGTCCTTCTGTTACACCTCAGCTTCTTATCCCACATTAACTGATTCTTCTTTTACCTTGACCTGTGAAGAAGCAACTGAAGGATCATTTCATGTGGTTATACCCTAGGATTCTAGCATTTTAAACATATGCTACTGAATGATTATAGGAAGAATGGTTGGCAAATGGTAGATGACAGGTTGCTGAAGGATGATAAAATAGCAGGAGTTTCAATGAGAGACTGAAGAGGCAGGAAAGAGGGGGGAATCTTTAGACAGTCTGTGCCAATCTTTGCTAGGTTGGAAGCCCCCTGTTTAGATTTAGAGACTGTGCAGTGCCAGGCAGCAGACTGTCCTGTTTGCAGGGAGTGCAGGAAGACTACAGAGTGATACCCAGTGTGGCTCTGCCCTCACTGCACTGATTCTGGTTAATGCTCAGTGGAAGATCTGCTCAGCTGCCGTGCAGATAGGTACCTTAGTCTGTGGACTGGGCTCTAGAGGATGGCTGGCTCAGGTGGAGATTTCCACGGTGTATGCATCTCCAATTAGGTGCAGCAAATCTTCCAAGATTTGCAAAACCTCTTAGGAAACCACTAAGTCAATCTATTACCAGTCTACAGCCTGGGGCCAGGGAGGGAATGTTTTCATCCTTTCCTTGACCCCTTGGGCAGTGTCCCCTAGGGGGCATTTCAAAGTCCCACTGTGCCTGTGTGGGCAATAGTCGATTCCCATTGATGGAGAAGGTCAGTTTTACTCTCTCATCAGATCTTCACCCTGCAGAATGGCTGCCCTTGAGCCTGGGATGTATTCTGACTAACGACCAAAAGTCACCGATGACCATTAGTCATTAATGATTTCATCATTAGTCTTTCACCTCTTCTAGGGCTGTACTGAAACAAAATGAAGGAATGTAAATTAGTGATACCCAGCTGGCTACGTAGTCAGCAAGATGAGTGCACACAGCCTGTCTCCACAGATCCCCTGCTTTGCTGTATGCGGGTGCTCTGTCCCTCTTGTCGTGTTTGTCTGCTGAGCAAATCCAAGTTTCCCACAGGTGAACAGGCACCGGTCAAGAACAGAGGCTGCGAGGTTTCTTCGGCCGACTTCTGTTTTGAATATTATGTTGTGACTTGTGAACCCTGAGGAATTCAGATCTCAGGGCAGAGGAAATGTTGGAGGTCAGGCGAGCTGCGCTCCCGCCGTGCTGCTCAGAGCAGCAAATAGCACACGTTCCAGGGCAACATCTGATTTTCTGCTTTTACAAGGCAGATGTTTAGGATAAGTGATCTGCTGTTTATTTTAATTGCCATCTTCCAAACCTCCTTCTTACGTGCACACACACATTGGGGGATGATAAATAAGGATTCTGCAGATCATGCCGTTATTTGGGTTGCTAGCCCTGCCTTCCATCAGTGCCTGGACAGGGCTGTGTGCTGTGAACTCAGTTCCCCTTGCTCATGGGTTTTACAGTGCTGTAAATCAATTAGGTCTAATTCCTTTTTCAGTCACACCGGCATAAATCTGAAACCTCTCCACTGACGTCAGCACTGTGGTGGCAGTGATAGGAAAGTCAGATTCCCTTGACTTCAGAATGTCGCTGCTGATTTACACCAGAAGAAGAGCAAAAGTAGTTGGGCTCAGCATGCCCTGGGCACTGTGTTATGGAACAGCAGGCCAGGGTTTGCTCTGGGGTACAGTGGTGAGGATAGAGAGCAGTTTGGATCTCAGAGAGCTCCGTGGTCATTCATGAAGAGAGAGGATAAACCAGTGCCAGTCCTGGGTAAAGTGATTAGCGCCGCTACCTGTCAGTGTTCCAGGAGAGTCATACAGGGATGAATTTGCCCCCTTGGCTTCTGTTGTGATGATGATGGAGAGCAAAGTACCAGTACCCTCATATCTTGATGGACAGCAGGCAGGTGTCCCTGGAGAAACTGGTGGTCCTAGCTGAAGACAGAGGGGCACATGGAAGAGCTGCCCTTGCAACTAGTACTAAGAGCTAGTCTGGAGGGGTGGGAATGCTGGCTGTACTTTCTCCTCTTGAGAGGACACAGACAGCTGTTGCAGGCATTCTGTGCTGGCAGCATTCAGAGTGTTAATCCTTGTTTGCTTGTTTCTCTAGGTTTTCCCACCTTCTCTCTAAAGGTCTAGAATTGAAAGCCTGGCTGTAAAAGGTGTGCTGGCCCCTCTCTGCTCTACTATGGCTTCAGCCTGCAGGCTGGGTATAAACAGAAGGAGATGAGAAGTGGGTATTTCCTCTTGAAGCTGGAGGACTTCCCAAACAACCTTGCTCTTTGAAGAGACTTTGGCAAGGAGTCCCCAGGTTTCTGGGGCTGCTCATTGGGAAGTTAGAGAGCCCAGTGGTTGTGTCAGTCTGTCAGTCTTCCTCCATTAAAGCCAGCGGAGACAAGCTGATTTACACCCCTCTTCAGCTGGCATCTGGCCAATCTCTTAATTATTCATAAGTGGCTTTCTGTTTCAGTAGCACATGTTTGCTCTGAGTGGCTCGGTTTGCACACAGGGAAGTGCAGTCATGTGTGGCATAATTGCTTTAAAGCCAGAGAATCAAAACAGGGTCCCTGTGAACCACTGAGGTGCCTCAGAGCAGGATGGTACCAGGGGTGCCCTAGGGAACTAAGCCCTTACCTTTCTTTTCTTAAAAAGGCTGCGTCCATGTTTTACCCATCTCTCAGCCTCCCCCATGCTGGTAGAGGTGGGAGGCAGCAGGAGAACCTCAGAAACCAAAGAAGATCTTCCTTTCCACTTATCCAAAGGTCCAGCCACACCTATCATCAACAGATAGGAGAAATAAACCCATTCTTCATGCTCCTGGCCCGATGGAACTCCAGCTGGGTGCATGGAATGGTTCTCACCTCCATGCTGTACAGCCACAGGGATGGATGGCTCTCTGAGCTCCAGATGGCTGAACCTATGACCTGTGGCACCTTGGAGGAACCTCACTCACACTCACCTCCTTGTCCACACATTTGTCTGGAAGGTGGCACGGTGGAGATGAAAGGAGAGCTGAGAGATCATGGCCTCAGTTCCACCCCCCATCTTATCCTCACTAGTGGTGAATAACTCAGCTGATGTGTTTGCTGGAGAGGAGCAGCAAAGTTTACTGGTCATGAAACAAAATTGTGATTATTGCCATAGAAACTGGAGCTTGAATGTGAAGCTCCTCCAAGGGGACAGCAGGAAGAGGACATTTGATTTGTCTCCTATCAGAACTCAGATGTGTGGCTTAGGTTTGGAATACCAGAAAGTGACTATTATGATAATTATGCCATAAAATATCCAGATATCAAGAAACATTGGTTTCTTTTGGGTTCCTAGGAAGAAATAAGTCAGGACCTTGGGGACTGGCCTGTGAGGGTTGAGGGTAGTTGGTAGCACCACTACAGAGGGCAAAGCTCTTTCCAATTAGGGCAGGAGGCAATTAAATCACAGTGGCTGAGGTATTCAGAGTCAGGAACATAACCTTGCTCTGCTTCATGGCTCTCTTTCCTGAATGCAAACATTCAATTTGTTTAGGGAATTCCTTCCTTCTTCCCTTTTGAACTCTTGTACACCAGTGGCTATGCCCTGGTTGCTTACAGCATGGTTCTAGTTTCTGTGTAAGCTTACAAGCTCCATCTATAGGACTGCTGAAGAAGAGGCTTTTGGCTTCAAGCTGGTGAAAAACAGCAGAGAAGCTTCACTCAGGATTCCAGTTTTGTTCTGGAAAAACTCCAGCATGCTTAACATACCACATTGCAAAAAGTCACTGACTTCATCGCCGTTAGTTCATATTTGAGTACAGCTTTCCTCCCTGGTTAAACTGTCACTCCTGTGTCCCGTGACTGTGGGGCTCTTGCTGTGGAAATAGTTGGAGTTGTGGAGCTGCTATTATTCCACATGGACAATCTCAGGGATTTTCTAAGGAGCTCCTTTGTGGGGGTGATCAGCAGCAGCTGGAGAGGGTGCATGAAGAGTAAGATGAAGCCAGTGGACATGGCATACACCAGGCAGGACCAGTGAGTCCTAGGGAAGTGTGACCTCTCTCCTGGCTTCAGCATATGAATCTCTTTTCTACCCCATACTCTAAACTGATGCTTTTTTTGTTTCTTTTTCTGTCCCACAGAGATCCCTGGGTGTCCAGGAATGGTTGAGAGCTGAATGGGCTGACGTCTCTTCCTCACCATCCTGAGCTCATGACGGCTCTGAAGAGATTGAGTGGGAGCATGGCCTTGCTTCTCGGAGCCTGGGGATGCTGTGGGAAGTGATTGCCTTGGCAAATGTCTTCATCCCAATCCATAGCCCATCACGCATTGCCTGAAGGAGAAGCTGATGAAGAATAACCAGAGGACCAGGAAAGGCTCTGCTAGCCTCAGAGTACATAGATGTGGGACCGGCACTAAGAGGGGCACTTTGCAGGAGTCATTGCATTTGAAATTGTCTCTGGAAAGAAGCTACAGGAGCCCTGTGAACTGAAGGAGGTGAATGACCAGGTCACCACAAAAGGTGCAGAGGGCTTTCTGTGGCACAGCATCCTTGGAAAGCACTTTCAAAAGGGAAGGGGGTATCAGGACCATGTGGCTGTCTCCAGTGGCTGGTTTGGAAGAGGCACAGAAAGGTCACTGCCATGCCATCAGCTCAGGAGACCAGCAGGACGTGCTCACATCTGCCTGTCCATGTTCTGGCTGAGGCTCCAGACACAACAGGAATCTGACCAAGACTGAGAGAGGAGGAGTGTGCAAGACTGCTTTGACATGTTATGTGCTTGTTCCTCCTTCTGATGTCTTCTCTGTCTACCTCTTTTTTATTCTAGGCCAACGTGTACTGCATGTGGGTCCTGGACCCTCACAACCCAGAAGTGTTAGCGCAGGGCAGATCCTGCCCGGTGCAGGGCTGTGCTGCCCAGCGCAGTGCTGTTGCTAGATGGGGCTGACGTGGCTCAGTGCAGATGTAACGTGGCCGTTGTTTGCTCCTTATACCAACAAATCTGCAACTGTGATGCCTGGACTTTGAACAGGAGAAAGGGTTGAACCTGTCAAGCGGTCACACAATAGCATGACCAGCCACACTCGGGAGAGCCAAGTTTTAACCCCTGAGCCCCAAATTTGTTAGAGAGCCTCCATCCCTCTCCTGTAGCTGTGGAAATGAGCATGCCAACTGGCTGTACACTCAGATCGTGCATCTTGGATTGTAAAAAACTCATTAAGAAGAGAAAGAGACAGAGATGGAGGGAGTGACAGGGGATCGGGCAGAAAATAGTAGGAAGAACTGATTCAGAACCACAGGAAAATGTGCACCTCTGAATTGCAGGTGTGTCCCAGCTGCAGACTGTTGTGCCCAGCTGGGTGGCTGCAGGTCTCTGCTCACCAAGTTAATCCTGGAGGCCTGGGTAAAACATTCTGGTACTGAACTGTGCCGGGAGCCCCATCTCAGACCTTGTCTCTCAGGCTTCCAGCTGCAAACCCCTTCCCTCATGTGCAATCATATTTATTTATTTATTTTCTTGCTGCTTGATGCAAAGCTGCTAAGAGAGCACCCTCCCCACGGCGGACGGAGAGAGGGAGCGTGCACTGCGCGTCGGTGCGGCGGGAGCAGGTGGAGGGACAGGCGTGGCCGGGAGCAGGCTGGGTCCGGGCGTGCACGCAGGCTGTGCGTATGAGGCAGGATGAAAAGGCTTCAGTTAAAGCAGAAGTACTTCCCCTGGGGTGAGTGTGCAATCTTGATCTTTCATGAGTTAAGAACAGGTAAACCCTTGCTGGGAAGGACAGCCGGACAGCTGTAGGCTGGCTCTGCAGTGCCCCTCTAGACAGATTTTCTTGGTGCAGCTGTGCAGTGCAGGGTGTGCATCTCTGTGAAATTTGCTTGCCCAGATCCTGTCCCCCCAGCACTCCCAGCTGTAGTGAAGCAAATTACAATGTGTATGTCGTGGCTTTGGACACTTGCAGGGGGCTGTACCCCAGCCAGGGCACGTTCCCACCAGTGTGCTCACAGAGGTTCAATACCTGGCTCCCTTTTCTGCTCTGTCCAAAAGATATCCATGTAGAGACTCATTTAACACAGCCTGTTTGAGACTGGCAGACACAAGCCTCTAGACAATGCTGTAGCTGTGCTGTCACAGTTCATACCCAGCCTTGGCTGTTCCTTCCCATTTTTCTAAAACACAGGCACACCAGCAACATCCTTGCTCCATTTTATGGAAAACCTGTGTGTCCCAGTGCAGAGTGGAACTGTTTCTCTGGGAGAAGGGGGCTCTCCCATGTCCTGCTGCTCTCCCACATCTCCCACGCTCAGGAGGGAGCTGGGGCATCCATGAAGCCCTTGGCAGGGTTCCCAGAGGCTCCAGGGAAGCCTGGCTTCTCCCATACCCTTCCCTCTGCGATGCCCCAACAAGGCTTTGTCCAAACCTGTGTGGCTGCTGAATGGAAATATTTCCCAACCAAAACTTGTTCCTGAGAAGATCCCTGGCTGGCTCTAGTCACTTATTATGTGCTGGAAATGCTGCCCTTGGGATTAGTTTTCAGGTTAGATACATGCATGGGATCGTTGATAGTTCTTTTTCTCACAAATCCTCTCATGCAAGAGCAGGTTGCAGTAAATGAAATGGATACACTTGCTCTGATAATTTGCCAGCATGGCCCAAAAAGCAGTGACCTGCTTATTGCTGATTGCTTCCTTGCAGAGTTGTAAGGGTTGGAGATTGGAGAGAAGTATTACAAATCCATCTGCCCATGACCCTTCAGGCTTGTTCCATGTATTACACTTGCCAATGGTGTGCTGGGTCTATTTTTAAATGCCCCAACTCCAGGGCTATTATGCTGTCCTTTGGGACATTGCTCTGTAGTCCAAGTCAGGAGCTGCTGTTAGTATTCCACCTGCATTTCCTCCTGAAAACTTCATTCCATTATTCCTAGTGCTGCTCTTCAAATACCTGCTGCTCATTATGTCCCAGTCAGGCTCTAAGGCTTGACTTGCCCTCCTCTTTCCTCCAAGAACCTCTCTGGCTCCCTGATCGCTGCTGCCCCTTGTCCTTGCCGCAGCTCGGCACAGAAGGAGCTTGTCTGATAATGCAGCTGGGCAGAGTTGGTCGGATCCGTACCCACCAGCGGAGCGGGCAGGGCCTCTGGCAATGCTGTGGAGCTGCTCTCCCCCTCACTGCAAAGCACGCGGGGCGCAGGAAAGGGGCAGACACAGTGATGTGTCCAAAAGTGGACCGGCGCTGGCAGCGAGCACTCGTCCTGCGGGGAGCAAGCACCTGCTGGGGACAGTAAACAACAAAGTCCCTGTCTTCAGCAAAGCCCAAGCTGAGCAATGGAGGTGGATCATGCTCCAGTATTGTGGCCATACTGGGGACCGGTGGGGGGCAGAGGTCTGTGCTGTAGCAGGGAGCTCTTGTCTGTCCCGCTTGGAAACGATATCCGTGAGCTGGTGCCGCAGCTCCACGCGGAGGGAGCCCCACGCGCAGCAAGCGGCACGGGGGCACGGCAGGCTCGGAGCACGTGGAGAGCTTGCTTGGGGAGTCTGTGTACAGTGCTCGGCTGGAGCACCCTTGTGACTGTAAGAGCTCTGTTCTTCTCACCGAACAAATTGTTCCTACAAATAAAGAATGAAAACTCCTCTTCCCACTCTTCTTTTTTATGCTATTCATCAAGCAGTGCCAGAGGAAGGGACTGCACCTGCATGGTGGGAGCAGAAGGTCACTGTGCTGCTGTGGATGCCAGGGCAGCCTGTNNGATGGGTCACGGACTGCATTATCTCCAAGCACTATGGGAATGGGGCTGTGGGACAAGGCTAAAGAAGAGCTGAGCAACAGCAAGGGAGTCCATGTAGGTACTGATCCTGAAGGTGCTGTGGAGCAAAGCAGGAGGAGGACAGGTCGAAGAAACCAAGGAGGAGAAAAAAAGATAGATGAAGGAGGGTGCTGAGTCCTCTCAAGGGTTTCACAGGATGACAACAGAGGAATCTGGAGTCTCCTACATGGCAGTGTGTGGTACTGAGGGCTGGTTCTTCGCCCAAACTTCAGATCACTGATAGAGCAGAAGCTCTTTAATTCTCCTCTCAATCTCCAGCTGTTCTCCCTGGTGATGTGGGACAGGGTGGCAGTGACAACATTACAGCTTTTCAGAAGCAATTGTCAGGGGAAGAGTTTGGTCCCCAAACAACGGAAGAATCAAAATTACACATTTCTAATAGAATACTTGATTAGACAATTAATCATCCCAATTTAAAACGTTGGAGGATCTGGAGTGCCCTAATACATAAAGATACTCAAGGCAGTGTTGTGTGCTCTACATCTGTCAGCGGCCTGTTCTCCACCTGCCAGTGAGCACGAGGCTTTAGGCAGCATCCACCCTGCAGCTCCTCACAGCTGAGGGATGGGTCCTCTACTGGGACCTACATTCAGAGTTATCAGGGGAAGTTTCTGCCTCTTTTACCAAGGAACAGAGACAGCCTTGAGCTGCTACACAGCTGTGTACAGATCTCCATGGTGCCAAACCTGCACTTTAAGTCTGACTGTGAACCATAAAATCTCAGCATCTCTCATCCCCACTTTCTAAGGACATTTCCAAAGCCATTTATAGCTCAGACATCTAGGTTCCAGCCATCTGCAGACCCAAGTACCTACCCATCCACATTAAAGAGGCATGTCTAACGTCTGCAGGACTCCAGCAAGCTGACAGGATGGATTTTCTCCATCTCTCTAACTTTATATCTGGATTTACTAAGACATGGGGTCAGCCCCGGGTTTTGGGACTGGATAAACTGTGAGCCTGTTTTGCCAAGAGCAAACATAACTCCACTGCTCCAGACATCCTAGGATGTATCCAAGTATCTTTCTAAAAGTTTCTAAAGCTTTAGAGCAATCCAGAGAAAAGAGCTGTGAGGAGATTATTGCAGCACATAACTGCAATAAACTTTTTCTTCATCCTTTCATGGTTAGAGGTATGAACATGAATTATGGCAACTTAAACCTCTTGGAGAGCAGCAAGTAAAATTGCTTTCTCAAATGGCTGGTAAAGAACCTCGTTAAGCTAAGATGTCAGTGCTCACAAATGCTGCTGACTGAATGGGGCTGGTTTACGAGTCAGTTTAATCCTTCCAGGAATCAAATGACCTCTTTCCACCCGCACCAAGCAGCAGATTCATTCTTTGCTTCTTTTTTCTGACCTGTTTGTTCATTTGAGGCTCTAGCACTGTCACCTCTTGCAGCAGATGAGATGCCTCATAACTTGCAAATGTAAACAGGTTAATAAAAAGCTCCACATCTGGCCAGCTTTCATGCTACCCAGCAAATAGCAGAGGCTACAGAGAAGTCAGGGGCTTTTCATGTGCAGCCAGTAGCATAACAGGAGGAAAGAAATGTTCACTTGCTCCAGCTGCACCTTTCAGGTTCATTTTGTTAGCTGCCACACAAGGAGGGCTCCCAGTCCCCAGCAACCCTTGCAGGAGGCCTTCCTGCAGCACCCTGTTGCTTCTGGGCACAGATTTCCCTGGAGGATGGAGGAGGACTGGAGGGACCATGCCCTCAAGGGTGGCTCAGTTCCCGCACCGACCCGCGAGCTGTCATCCCTCCCTGCTGCAGCCACATCCCCTCATTTGATGGTCCTCCATCTCTTAGTGTCCTTTTAAAAACCACACAGATGAGCATAAGCAGCAGGTACTTCCCCTGCCCTAGTGTGTCGTCTGGAGAATGTGTCCCTGTCCCCGGTCACGCTTCCCTGGCCTGACACTACCCCGAAGGGTGCTGCTGCCACAGCACCAATATTACTCCTGGCCCCGTTAATTATGAGATTTAATAGTTGGATTAAATAACTTTGTCCTGGTAATTTACCATAATTTTGATTCTTATGGGAAAATGTTTAAATTCCAGATGCTCTGTTTTGGTCTCCATGGAAATTGATAGAAGGGGTCATCTTTTGATTTCAGAGTCCTGATGCTGAAGGGAATGGTTTCACCTCGTCAGTTTGGGAAGAGGTGGGGGCTGGGTTATTTGTCTGTGTTTCTTTTTGTACGTGTCTGTCAGTGAAATTCACAATGAAAATGTGCACAGACCAGGCTGTCATCTGACAGCAGGAAATGAAAAACAGGAAAAAGGGGCGTTACAGAAATGGAAATTTGGTCATTAAAACACAAAAAATAACATCGAAATGCATCTGGGTGTTACAAACACCAGGCTGGTTTATCGATGCTGCTTCTCTAAAGACTGTTGTGACTGTAGATTGAAAGGGTAGAGAAATACCTAATGCTGTTGTTAACCATTAACTACTTTACTGCTATCCTTGACTGCAGCCTGCATGGGGAGCCCATGTTTTTAGGAATTCACTCTCATTCAAAGCCCACCCAACAAATGGAAAAGCTCTGCTGATGTGCAGGGGTGCAGGTGAATATTAACAGTGTTTGCAACAGCACAGGCAACTGATGCAGAGATCTCTGTGGCTCTGGGTACTGCACCGGCCATGTGGGAAAGGGTCTGGTCCTGCAAAGCTCAGTATCTAAACAGGCAAGAGGATATAACTAGGAGAATAAAAGACCAGCAGAGGAGACATCCCGGGGGGTAGCAAACAGCATCTAAGGGTACACCCTGGTTAAGCTGAGGTCAGCTAAAGATCAGGAAATTATGAGTATCCTATGCTAGGATAAACTGCCTCTTCTAGGTGAGCTATTTTTCTGCCAAGATCACAGAAGCACTTTGGAGTAACTCAGCGGGAGACATTTCTATTTGGTTGGACAAATCCTGTCCACTTGCTCTGCTCTCCGCGGTATTTTCAGTGGCCCTGTGCTGGTACAGTAATGGGGACCTGGCTCTATAGCAGGGCTGTATTTTGCTCCTGGTGCCAGCCTCCTCAGGGCAGGGAATACAGCAGGGCCCATTCCCGTTCACACCCCTGCACATGCCTGACTTGCTGTGCAAGAGCATCAGCTGCTGCTTCTTGCAAGCAACATGTAAAAATTGTGGAAGCAGAAAGCAATTGCACAAGAAACACCAAGCTTGAAAAGGCAGGTTTTTTGGGAAGGTTCTGGGGTTTTTTTGCTTTTTTTTTAAGGGCATATTTGTAATCTTTGAAAAATCATTTCAGATGTTTCTTTTCAAAAAACAAGTCAGTCCCATCTTCATTGCCACATTCTTCCTCTTCCCCTTTCCAATGCTGAGCGTAGTGCACTGACCCACAGACTGTTCCACTTTCTCCTACACTCCTTCAGTTGGAGAAGTTTTGTGAGTTTGGTTTTTTTTTTTAAACAACAAAGAATGGGGAGGAGAAAAATCAGAACCCCCTCAGCACCAGCTAGACAAGTGCATTCGAGGACAAAGCAAACGAAGAGGAAATGAAATTTTTCAGTTTTCTTTTATCATCAGAACCAAAGCAAAATGAATGAGTCAATCCAAAATGAAGTTTGCCATGTTTCAGAGATGCCCCTATGAAAATGTAATCAGAAATTACTTTTTCTTTTTTTCTAAAAAAGATGGCTTTGATGGAATCTGGCTCTTTGATCTCCAAATTGTGGCTAACCAGTCCTAAATGGCACTTCCAGCTCTCTGTCCTGTGGCTATAGTTGGATACTTCACACTGGTCCTTGTACAAGCTCTGGATGGTTTTGACAAACAGCCTGAGGATCACACTTGGCAATCAANGAGGCAGGCTTGTTATCAACAGAGAGGGCTCAGATTTGCTCAGCAACAAGGTCTGCAAGGAAGGGCTAGCCTGGACCTCCTCAGGCATGGAAGAACAACATCCAGAGCAAGGTGCTCAGAACTCGCCACCAACAGCAATGGGGACAATAATGGCAAGTTTGCAGCAGTCCTGGGGTGGTGGAAAGGTGCTGGCCAGAGGTTGAAGCTTCTCTATGCACATGATGCTGAGAAAAGCGTTCTGCTTCTACACTGGGCTGGTATATGAGAAAGAGACACAG
>VWZY01009271.1:240963-266178 GCA_013399075.1 Chloroceryle aenea
AGGGGTGGGAGAAGATCGCTGGCTTCTCTGGGAGTCTCATCTGTTCTAGGCAGCGTGACACATGCTTTTTTCAAGCTGATGTAGAGTTATTGTGAGCACTTGTATCTCAAGGATGTGGGCTAAAACTCGCCTGGAATGTTCCAGGCTTTGAGGTAATAAAGCTATTATATGTAAATTAAGTTATAGGTATCTAATGTTAATCTCTTTGGTTTTCATTCCCTTTTGTTTGTGAAACTAAATACAATGATGCATAACAATAATTGAAGGTTGGCTGGTGAGCAGGAAATCAATCCACATCTCCTGGGCAGTCACTGAATATCAGTCATTTAAAAAAATCTGTTGTTTTTAATAAACATGCAATTATTGTCTTACTAAAACCGAATTAACAAATTCAACGGATGTTTGCCTGGATGTAAAGTAGCTCTGGTGAGTGGTGGTGATTTCTGCAGGCTGGAAGAGGTCCAGTGCAAGCCAGCACGGCCCAGCTTGGAGCAGCCAGTGCTCCTTGCCATGGTAACCCTTCTGCCTGGCCACGTGCAGCTTTTCCACCTGCCAGCACCAGCTCATATTTTTCCCAGGCAGTCTCTGAGCAACCCACTGGCTGCAGACACCACCCTTCCCATGCCTGCACCTAAAGAACCACAGAAAATGCAGAACAGCCTTTTCAGAGCAAAGCCTTCTGTACTGATTTTCTGGAAGAGGACAAATTAAGCAGGTGAAGGACTCTCCCAGTAGCTGCCTGCCTGCATGTTTGGTTTCATGATGAACCAAGTAAACCAGTGCCTTGGTATCCCTCTCCTGGCATGGGCAGGGACACTTCTAGGTAGGGGGGGCTGAGGCACAAACACCCCAGCAGTGCTCTGGCAGCAAATGGACAGACTGAGGGACTGTGGGAAACCTCCTCCCACTGACTCAAATTTCCCATATTGGATTCAAAATGTATTTCATCATTTCTTTGTCAGTCCCCAACTGCTGAAAGCTGATGAATCTGTTGGAGATGGGAAGTACAGTGACGGCCAGGCTTATTCACAGGTCACTGAACAGTGATAATGAGTTTGTGACTACTCATGGCACATCCCTGGAAGCTGCAGTTGCAACCCTATGATCCTGGCATGGCCAATATGTCACAGACAAGAGCCAAGAAACTCATGTGAAGACTGCTCTGTGCCCTCTGAAACCATCCCCATGCATATCCCTATCAGCAATTCTCCCTCTGTATCCCATTCCTCCTTGCTGCCACCTCTGGACCTCAACCCCAACACCCTCAGCCAACTCTTCCCATCCATGGAAGGCAGCTGAAGGAGACCTGGCTGCCCGCCCCAGGAGAGACCTGGGCTGGCTCTGGGGGCTGTGCTCCCACACAGCCACAGTTACACCTTCAGATTCACCTTCTGTACACAGGCTTGTGTTTCTCCTTGGCTGTCTGAAGATGCCTGTGGATGGTGCTTCACTCATGTCAATGCTTACTTTCGATCTTCCAAAACTGGGAAGCAGCTTTAGTTATCTTTGCAAGCACAAAGCAGGCATTTGTACCCAGGTGTCCTTCTTGTCACTTCCCCTGGTGCTTTTTCATCTGCCCTTGTAAATCTCTTCCCTCATAGCTTGTCTTACATGAGATTGTAAAAGCTTCAGGACAGGGGCTGAATTCTGCAGTATAAACACATCATCTTGCCCAACTAAAGGCAGCCAGAAAAGGTCGTGTTTATTAACCAGTGGAACTGAACATTAAACACATTTCTTGAAATTTGGGAGCAGTATCAAAACCAGCGAGTGCAATGCCAATCTGAGCTGCAAAACTCGGCCAGTTTGGGAGCAAAGTTCTCTCTCCTTCACTTAAATGTGTCCCTTGGCATATAAATGAACTTACAACTCTTGTTGAGATGCACTCAATACATAAGAAAATAAAGAGTCTGGCAACCTGGATTTGCAGTAACAGATTAAAGAAACTCAGTCTATTTTATTTGAGAAGAGAAGACAGATGGGTAACTTGATTATAGACTATAAATGTCCGCTCACAAAAAGCTTTGTGGTGATAAGCTCTTCAACTGAGTAACACAGACAGGGACAGATCCAGAGCCTGGAAACCAAAATTAGACAAATTCGGCATAGGAATCGGGGTAAGGAATAGCAGAACAGCAGCGCAGGCCTGGCGTGATTCACCGTTACTGGCGGGCTTCGAAAATCAGGACTGGATGTCTTTCTGAAATGCTAAACCAGGAGATCTAGAGCCAACAGGGGAGCATGTGTTAGTGTCCGGGGGAGCCCAGAATGATAACTTGCAGAATTAATGTTGATTAAAAACTTGAATAATGAGGAAAGATTTGGGATTTTAAAATAGCTGCTTAACATCTCAAAGGTGCATCCTGTGGGAGAGCAGGTGGGGATGCAAAGCCCCCCAGCCAGCCTCCTGCTGTCAGCAACTGCTGGCTGCTCTCCAGGGCTAAGGACACAAGTGTCTGGGCTCAGTGGGAGCAGAGGAGCTCCCTGAGCCTTTCTGGACAAGCCTTTTGAGGTCCAGAAGGGTAATTTAAGTGTTTGCGCAATCTTAGTGTCAGAACCTGATCCTGATGATCACTTGCTGCAGTCTAATTGTCCAAGAAGCAATGCATAATAAACAGTCACCCTGACATGTCTTGACTCGAGGCGACCCTTAGCTGAGTAAATCCAGCTTAATTAATGCTACTTAGAAGAGAATGAGACAAGGCTGGCTGAGTGCCACATTCCCAAGTGAGTTCAGCATTGGCTTATCTCTGCATCTACAGGACACTGTGGAGTGAGATCAGCCAACTTATCTCACTACAAGAAGCCCAGGGTGATGTCCCTTGTCACCATGCTGCCTCTCCTAGGCAGACACCAACACCCAGACACAGGGTGACACTGAGGCAGTTACCTGCAGCCTTCTGGAATTGACTTGGGTGACTTGTGCTGCACCCTTCCCCCACTGAATCCCCACAGGAAAGCTGAGCCTCCATTCTGTTGCTTGTGAGCAAGATGGGCCAGAGCAGGAACATCACTGTGCAGATGGGCTACCAGTGAGCTGAGTGGCTCAGTGCACATCTCCCAGGCATTCCCCCAGCAATGACAGGTACAGATGGGCTTTGCCCCTGGGCCTGGAGTTGGGATGGCCAGGAAGGGCTGTGGTGGCATTGGATACATGTCAGAGCAGTGCATCAAATCCTCACCTCTCCCAAGAGTAAAGAGTGACGCCAGTTCCCCTTCTCTGCCACTTTCATCCTCTTCCTCTCACACAGATACTGACCAGTACTACTCTGCACAGCAGTCCAGCTGTCAGCTTTTTGGAAAGTGACACCTAAAACAAGTCAGGGAATCCAGATGTAGGGAGAAGATCCAGGCTGCCAGGGGATGGAGGGGATCTCCAGGAAAGCCTGGTGCCTGGGGAGGGGAGGAAAGGCACTGTTTACAACAGCAGCTGGCCCAGTGACTCGCTTTTGTCCCGATCACGGTTTGTGTTTGTATTTTGCATCAGCCAGAGCCTTTCACCCTTGTTTGAAGGCAAGGGAAAGGAAAGAGCTCGTTTCCCTCAATCACACAGGAATGGCAGCTGTGGTTTGGCAGGGCATGAGTTCAGGATGCCTGTGCAAGTGGAGCTGTGTCTGTGAGGCTGCTTGAGGTGATGGCCTTTAGCCTGGAGAGCAGGAAATATTAATAAGCTGTAAATTATTCCTGAGCTTCTCCCTCAAATACACCCCCTGAACATATACACTCACACAGGTCTGAATGAGAGGGTGTTGGCAATGTATCAACCATGCAAAAAAGGTGCAGTTCTTCTCTCTGTTTTCTCTCCAGCCTGTGGTCCGGAACTCCCAGACTCACCTCCCATCATTTCCCACATATACACCTGCCATCCGAGCATCTTCATCTCCTTGTTCTTTGCAGAGAAACTAGGAATGCTGCCCCTTCCCTGTAGCTCATTTCCATTGGAGATATACAGTGTCCAGAGAATGGGTATTTACACAGTGTCCTTTGCTTTGGACACTTGTTCCAGAACTCCAGGAGGCTGGTGAGAGGTCAGAGCAGTGCTGCCCAAGCCAGGCAGTGCTTCACCCTGGTCTTAGCTGCTGGTACCCAGCCCTGCAACCTCTGAGCCTCCTGTGGCCCTGGGAAAAGACAGATGCTGGGCATTTTGTATTGCCAAACCAAGCAAATGCAGGCCCCCGCAGTAGCACACATGGCAGATATGTGACTGGGGAATAGAAAATAGCACCCACACATTCCTTGGTGTCTTGCCCATCACCAAGTGCTGAAGCATGCCAAAGATGCACTAGCAGCTACCCCATGCCTCATGGGGATGCTCAGGCAATAAAGGCAATACCTGGGACTGTGGAAACTGGGAGGAACTGATAACTTCTAGGCAGTGTTGGAGCACCTGAAGTGGGAAGTGAGGAGGGAAATATGGGTTTGTGCCATGTGCTGGGCCAGCACAAGCATGCTGTGGCAAGCACCAAGCACTGGCAGAGACACCTTAGCCTGGCACCCACAGCCAAGCAAACGGCTTCTGCCTCTGAGCAGGGCTTAGTGAGTAGGTCCAGAGCCATATGCATGTGGTCAGGTCATCCTGAGAACAGAACTGGCTAAGAGCACGGATTGCCCACAGCCCTGCTGTGCCACCTCTCCGCTTCTTAGGCTGAAGGACTAATGGAGTTCAAAGACAAGCTGCATCCCACAGGCACAGGCAATCAGAGCCAAGAAATCCAGCAAGGCAAAGAGAAACCAAACAAACGGCACCCAGAAAACAATGTGCACAGCAGCACACCATCTTCCAGGCCCCATGGCTTTTGACAGAGAAGGGAAATGTTTAGCAGCTGGGCGTTCTCCAGAGTACAATGGGGAGACAGCTGAATTGTATCGAGGCTGCTGGGATAGGCTCAGGAAGCCAGAGCAGCAGCATTACAAGCAGAAATGGGCAAAGGCTGCATGGAAGATCCTTTGACATCCCACCTGCAGAAGAGACAGGTAGGCATGAGAAAGTCTTTGTGTCTGCTAGAAATTAGCATCTGTGAGCAGCAGCTTATCAACAGCTGGAATCCAGGAAAACAACATGAGGTTTTGAGACTGGAAAACAACAGATTTGTTTATGGCTGAAGTTCACAAAACACCTGACTTGTAAATTAATTCAGCCTTCAGAGGTTTTTTTTTTCACTACAGAAAGGGAAGAAGGAGCTTGTCTGAGAAGGGGCACCCAGGGCTGGTCTTGCTGGGCGACTGAAACAGGCTCAACAATATCCCATGGTCCAGTAGAGGAAATGAGAGAAAAAAGCCAAACGCATCCAAGAGAATATGCAGAGATAAAAGACAGAAGAGAAAGATAATTGCAAAGAAAGGTCTGTGGGTGGTGCTGAGAAAAACATGACAATGGAAAATGATGTGCATATGGTTCCTGCACAATCACCATGGCAAGAGAAATTGTAAAGCTTTCAGAACAAAAAAATAAGGGAAAGAGCCACCCTGTCAAAGCCATGATTGAAGTTTTCTGTTAAGTCCACGACTGACACTACAGGTAGTGCCAATTTGCAGAGAAATGAGTGCCCAGACTAGTTCAGTCAACACAAGGCAGTGCTTGAAGGTCAACCTGAAACTCTGTGTCAAAATGGCACCAGGACAGCGGGGGATTTGTGAGTGAAAAGAAACCTCTTAAGCACTCTGGAAGTGGACATGGTACAGCCCAAGCAGTCAAAACCATGCTAAAGGCACAACCACATCCTCATGGAAATGCCCACAAGACCATGGGAAATAATGCAGCTGGAGGCTGTGGTTAGTGTAGGCAATACCACCAGTTCACAAACCCAGTGCCATCAAACCTCGGAGAAAGTCTTTGTGTATTCAGGCAGAAGAAAAGTCCCAAATGCAAGTGACATGCAGTGACATGCCTCCACCAGCACAGAGTAAAGTACACAAGAAGGTTTTCCAGGAGTTGTCTTACAGAAATGGTACCTGTAACAGCAAAGGGATGATTCATGCGGTACAGGATCTGCCCAGGGAAGATGTACTGCACTGGAGGTAAAAGTAATGGAGGGAATCAAGTAAATTGGAAGAGAAGTGCCTCCACACACATTCTGATCCTTTACATTTCCCTTCTCCATCAGCCAGATGTTGACAGTCACAAACCTGAGTTAAAACACAAGTGGAAGAATAGGACTACCATCTCTTCAAGGAGAGGCAGGAGCAGGCCTCAGCTTGGACAAAAGCAAGATGAGATTTTCAGTGACTATGGCACCATGGAAGGGACACCTGCTGACTTCCAAAGGCAACAGCCTTCCTGCCAAAAAGCAAATGCAAATCACCAGATGTCCTCTCAGAGACTATAAGGATTTGTAAAGTATCTAATAGACACTCTTGCTGAAGTGTGTCTTTATCCATTCTGTCCTTCCACGTGAAAATACAACAGAAAAGCAAGATCAAGAGATTTCCAATCTGAAACGAATACTGAGAGCACAGAGAGAGGTGTCATCAAAAAAGTAGTTATGTGCCAGTTTTCAAGGCAGGTCTGGGAAGAATCTGAGAACAAAACTTACTGCTCTGCTCATGTCTACTAGTTTATCAAGACAGTGTCAAGGAGATTTAAGAAGAAAAAACGTCAATCCCAGACAAAGGTACTTTAAGCAGGAGTTCAGCAGGACACAGAAAGAAAGGACTGACAGAAGCCAGGATAGACTCACAACCCGTACTCTGCAGAAGCAGTCAGGTACAAAGCGGGCCCTGTCACACCCAAAGACTGGAGCTGCTGGAGTATCAAATAGCTTCCAAAGTAGACATAAGATGTGTAGACACAGAGGACAGAGAGATGACTGGTAGAGCAGTGACAGTCCTGCCAAGTTTGGCAGCCCAAGGATACACAGGATCCCTGCAGGTGTCTTGCACCTCAGCAGTGCTCAGGTGTGCTCTGCCCCAAGTGTAGCCATCACCAGAGTACACAGTTCATTCTTCCATCAGATCTTGAGATGGACAAGATGGGAAAGCCCAGCTCATAGGTTAGGGAAGTCTGGGAGAGATTTCAGAAGAACATAAGCCTCATACACTGGAGTCATACAGGAACTTATGCAAATCCTTCCCAAAGTGCTGGAGCAAGGGTTTTTTTTTTCCATCCTGATTAATATTGTACTAATACCTTGGGATCTAACATGGCTTATCTTGAACAGCGGTAAGAAGAAGTCATGCTGAAATTCAAAAACCAGCTGCAGTGAACCTAAGGTGTCCCGGTAAGAATTAAACCTTTGAGTAAAGACATAAATGCTGCAGCCATTGCTCCCTGCACACTGGAGTATGTTTGTGCATTCTTGTGTGGCCCAGAGCTGCTGTCAGAGCAGGTGCAAAAGAAAGAACCCAAAACAAAATAGCAAAATAAAACCACCACCCATAGACAGAGCACAAAGGGAATTTGGTTATGCAAGAATTCATTCTTCCTTTCTCAAAAGCTGTCTGGTGCTCAGGGGCTCATTTCATTGTATTCATCCCAGTTCCTGGGCTGTATCCCAACAGCCTTCATGGCAGCCAAATACAGAACCATTTTAATATTTTCCCCTCTCCTGCAGTGTGACAGGAATTGTTGGCACTTGTGCTGTTTCCTACACTTATCTCCGGTGCTGCGGGAGCCTCTTGCTGCCAGGTTTCCTGCCTGTGTTTCCCTCCCAGCAGAGGAGTACCTGTCGGGACAGCATTCAGGAGCTGGGGAGCTATAAGCATCTTAGCTGGGATCCTTAGTGCACCCTGGTACCATTGTGTTTGTCTGCAGAGGTGGGACAAGGCAGGAACATAGAGCTCTTTGCCCATCAGCTGGTACCCAGGAGAGCCTGATGCCCTTCCATGCGTCCCTGTCACTAGCACGCATGGTTTCTACCAGCTGTACCTTTGGAAGGAATAATGTTTTCTGCACCGTGTTTACCAGTTCTATCTCTGCTATCTCCAGTCCCTGAGAGATATTTTATCTCACAAACCCCAGCACAACATCCAGCGCTGGTCTCCCATCAGTCCTCCTGAATGCAAAGTGCCCATGAGAACAGGGAGTGACTCTGGGGATCAGTGCTGCTATCTTCTGAGTATACATGACTTCCCTGTGGCCAGTGACAGCAGAGGTGACAGCTCCAGAGCTGACCCGTGCCTGATGCCATCTCAGCACAAGTATTTAATCTCATCGGGAATCTTTTTTTTTTTTTTACATTTGGCCTCTCTATTCCCAGTCTGCAGTCATGGGCCATTTTCCAGCTGCCCCGTCCTTCCTCTTCGTTTGGTTTTACTTCTCCTCTCCCCCAGGGACATGGCAAGCTCTGGGGGCAGGGACACCAGCCGTGCAGACACAGCCCCCCATCTCAGCACCCGCAGACAGGTTGCATCGTGCCACTGCCCCCTGACCCCAGGGCAGGGGGTATTTAAGCACAGGCAGTTACAGTCAGTGACTCTTGGCTGTTGCTCAGCCTCCTGGCATCGACTTTCTGGCATACGTATTTGTGATTCCAGTTATCACTGAACAAAACCCCAGGTTGCTGTGAGAAGAAAAGATTTTTAATCTAAACTGTCCAGTTGACTTACTTCACCCACCTCTGCTTAGCAGAACAGCTGGTGTTTACCAACTTCTCATTACTGTTCCAAGTAACACAGGATGCTGGCTGGAGAAGACCAGCCACCTCTGAGACAAGAGGAGCTCAGGTTTACCCCATGCCTCAGCCTCTGCTCCTTCACAACACTGATGAGCCTCCAGCAGGGGCAGGCTGCACTGGAAGCCAGACTCTGCCAAAGTCCAAAGTTGATAGAGATGGATAAATAACATAACATCCATGAACTCCAGCTACAAAACCTGGGCACCAAGGTCCAGAACAGCTCTGCACAGCCACAGTGTGCTTTTAGCAGGGGTGGAGCAGCAGCAGCAGCTATGGATGATTCCTCTGGTGAAGGGGAGGCCCAGGTGTGGGTCCATGGGATGTGAGAAGTGGCTCTCACCCACACCCTGGAGCTGTGCAGCACACCACTGAAATTCAGACTTTCCTCCAAGCAGTGTGCGCTCTCCATGCCCAGCTGGCAGGCTTTGGTAGTACTCACAAAGGGTTTCTATCCCTTGTTTAGCCCAGGGATCTGAAGCACGGAGTGGAAAAAAAGCTGAGCTGGAGATGGATAGTATAAATGGGAATAGGAAGGTTTCTCCATCCATCCCAGACTCTGTCCAGCACAAGCCTAGCGAAGATTTTTGCAACACTGTAAAGTGAAGGAATGATGATAGATGTCTGCTGATAGTAATTATTGTGGGATGTTGTATTTCCGCAGGAAAGAGCAATTTCCATGTTGGCTATCTCTACACTTCTGTCCATATCCATGTTTACATTTATCAGTGCTTCCTTTTTCCTAATGCCTCAGGTGGCTTATGCTGGAGCTAAGATGATCCAAGATTTATTCTTGTCATGGTATTTCCACTGCCCAAGAATGAGGATATGTTAAAGAAATCCAGTCCCTCTTTATTCCAGGCTTAAATGGCCCCTGGAGGCACTAAACAAAACCAGCATGACAACATTGGCTCTTACATGGGCTTACATTGGGACTGGTAGCACTGCTGCCTGGAGGGCTGTACTGGTGAAAGCTTGGAGCAAGATGGGTCAGCACCAGGTCCAGACACCAGCACATGGAAGCACTGAAGCCAAAGCAAGGAGGTTCCTACAGCACCCTTCACCCTTTGGAAGGGCTGGAAAGGACAATGGTGCTTTTAGCAGCCATGTGAAAGCATGTGCTGCTGCACGTGGGCCCCACCAGTCCTATTTCCAGCTCCCCTGGCTGAGGACCGAAGGAAGGAAAACTCCTGCGACTGGGCATGGAGGAGACAGTCACATGCTGCTCAGAAATCAGTCACAAGTCACAGCAAGATAACAACACCTGGTGTAAGAGACCTGATCCATCCTTCCCCTTTCCTCTATTTCTCCCTTGTCTGTTCGGGCTGACATTAGTGCTGGTGAGGGGCTGGCCACTGATGGCCAGTGCCTCCTGTAGGAGAAATACCTCCCGTGTTCTACAGTCCTGCCCTTCCAACCTTCTCTTGGAATAACATCACAGCTCTGGCTGGGCTCTGCACCCTGCAGCACCTTGGGTGTGTACCCCTTCCGTGGTCCCTGTGCTCCTTCCCTACACACACGCGGGTGCTCCCTGCTGTGTCTGGAAGACAGACAGCTCCAAGCTGCCATTTCCTGGGAATGATGGACAATATCGCCCCCATCCAGGAAAGGGTCGAGAGTGATAACCCCAGCCTGACTGCTCCAAGACCCAAGGAATCACCTGGTAACCTCCTTTGGCACAAAGTACCCAAAGCATCTGCTTCTGTTCCCACAAAACTGCACTGGTGGCTGGAGGGACATGGGATCCTCTCCCTCCCTTGGGCACAGGCCCAGGAGCTGGTATGCACGGTTGACTGCTCAATGTTTGACTTTATTTCCAAGTATTATTATGGAGCTTGATTAGCCCTGGCCACCCTGACCTCTCATCCCACTGGAAAAACAGCCCAGCTTTGTCACAGCATGTGGGAGCAGGCGGGTGGACAAGTGAGAGGGAAAATGATGGTTTATGGGATGTTCCCAAGGAGTGAGTCTCGTTCTTTTTTTTCACCCAGGCACCACAAATCTGTTTGCTGTGATTTAAAGAGGACACATTTGCTTAAAAACCATGGGCCAGATCCACAGTCCCTGCAAAATAGAGTCTCTCTGTTTGACTTCATGGAGCTTAGCTGATTTAGACCAGCTGAGACACCCACCCTCTATGTTTAAACAAAGCCCATTTTTTCTCACTGGTGCTAGGCAGAACAGCCTCAGGGTTGGCTCTGGGAGGGATATTTTAGTGGGGATGCTCTCTGCATGATTCATCCTCCACTGGGCTTGACTTTGACAAGAACTGTTAGAGCCACTGGCCACTGGTGAGAGTCTGTCTAGGGCTCTGCCACTGATGAGGCACATCCACCCACATCCTGGCCCCCAAGTGCAGAGCCTGGCCAGCAGCTCAGCACCAGCCACTACAAACACTGGTAACATAAGCCCCGCTAGGATGCCTGAGTAGCAACCTTGGGGTGGTCTTGGGCCTCACCTCAGGGACCCAAAGGGCAGTGCTGAGGACCAGGCAGTCCAGGTGCAGCAGCTGCTGCAGGCAAGCTACTGTGGGGCTGGGCAGCGTCTCTAAGTGATGTGCTGGGGATGGCAGGAGAGATGGGTGGAGATCTTAGTGCCGGGGCAAGGTACTTCTGTACCACGCAGACCCTCGGGTCTTCTAGAGCCATCAGAGCTCTGGAAACTCTCTCCTCCCCTCAACAGCCTGCTGTGCAGCTGTCGACTTGATTTTTGGTCAAAGATGTGAGACTGTACTTTTGGCCATGTATGAAAACAACTGACCTGAGGAAGTGCTGAAAAGATCCTCCCTTAGCACAGTTAGCACCAGCCACCTGAACTGAGAACAGGCAGCCCTGCACAGTGAGGCAGGAAGGTTTTGGAGACTGCTTCTCCCCTGAGCTTGCTGTATTTCAATTGGGATGAAGATTTACCACTTCTGAGGCTCCCCTAACGGCATTGCAGGAATTGGTGGGTAAACAAGCAGTGAACTCTTCACTGTCCTGATGATGGATACCTTGTAGGGATATAGAAGGGAAAAATGAACTCAGCATTTTTAAAGAGCAGTGAGGAGATAAAGTGTTTTGCACTTCCAAGCAGTGGAGCACGTCAGCGAGGCAGAAGGACTTGGAATAGGGTCTCCCTGTGAAGCCCCAGCTGGGTGTCTGGCCACTGACTGTCAGAGCACAGAGATGAGCTGGAAAAAATGCTCATTCTTACTCTGCACCAGTCCAGACTGAAAAACAAGGTAGATATTGGCTGGGAAGCAGCCCTGGTCTGCATGAGGCTGCAAATGTGGGCATTTATTGCTCTCTGGTGGTGAGAAAGCTGTGAAGGAGAGCTGTGAACTGCTCCCAGTGCTGGAGAAGCCTCCTCCATGTCTTCTGCTCCCCTTGCTCTCAGCAGAGGAGTTTTTGCCTCTCCTCCAGCTATGTAGCTCAGGACACTAGAAGGCATCTTGCTGCCTGCTGGGTGGTTGGCTTCTCTTTGGGCTGCCAATCCAAAGGCAGTGCCGTTGCCTCTCCCCGTCAGAAGTCCCCCTGTGCCCCACCAGCAGCCCTGCCCAGGGTCTGGATGTGTGCCACAGCACAGGACCTGCACCCAGACTCACCATCCACTCCACAGCGCTCCTGGTCCTGTGGGGCCTGGAGCAGAGAGGCTGGGGAGGGTGCTGGGCTGCAAAGCTTGGGTCAGGTCAGGACTGATGGCTCTTTTCCTCTGCAGGACCCATAGCATGCTCATGATTTAGATGCTGAAAATGTACGTGGGCTGTGGGGCAGAAGAAGCCACCCTTGCTGTGACAGGGCTGGGGTGAGGGTGGGCTCTGCCTCCCCCACAAGCAGCTGCCCACCTGCATATGGGGCTTGTCTCCAGGTGAGGCTTGACCAATTGAAGGTCACACTCTAATTCTGCAGGGGTACATGTCACAGACCTCCACAGAGCAGACAGGCCAGAATCCAGATAGGAATACATAAAAGAGTTGCTATTGAAGTTAAAACACATTTGGGTCGGGCTGAGCTGCCCCGCGGGACCTGAGGTGTGTGGGGCAGTGGCTGGGTACAGGTAGGCAGTTGAGGACACGGAAATCAAATGACTCCTGAAATGCCATCTGTTGGTCAGCCCCACTGCACCTCATGCTCCGGCACAGCTGCTGGGGCCTCATCCTGCCCATGTGCCAGCCTCAGTGTGCCACCTGGGCTGCGGTGAACAGCCCTGCTCCTGAAAAACGAGGGCAGAGTTCCACATGCTTAGTCCTTTTCCTATTGGGACAAAAAGACCAAACGTTGTCAGCTCCTTAGGATGCAGCGCAGGACCTCTCCTGCACTGGTTGTTCTGGAGAGCACATGGACCCGTGCCAGCAGCAAGGTGTGACGCTGCTTGACAGCTCACACTGGAGTCCCTGGGCTGGGGGGTCTGTCAGACAACGTGGCCGCCTTCGCTCAGCCACCTGGGCCGGTATGTGGCACAGCCTGGTGTGCCCTCGGGCCCCCGTGGGGTGCCAGCGATGTCACCCAGCTTGGAGCAAATGAGTCCTTGTAGCTCCTGGTCTCCCAGCTCTGTTGCTGCAGCGAGGGCCAGGAGGAAGTAGTCTGCTGCATCCCGTTCATCCTACCGTAAAGGACAGAGGCAGGCATTAGGAAGTGGTTTAATTGAAGGTCACAGGGAATAAGGGAGCTGGAGCAGAGCCTGATGGTTCCAGGCAGAACCCCTTGACACCTGACTTCATTGAAATGGGCTCTCTATAGTTGCTGCTAAGTGCCCCTTTCCAAATTGCATTTCCCCCTTCAGAACCTGGCTGTGCCAGCACTGTGTGGAGAGTCACAGGATGCAGCCATCTGCATGTGTGGCTGTTCTGCCAGCAGGTGTGATGCTCTACCTCCAGCTCCCTGTCAAGACCAGAGTGCTCAACAGAGCATCATGGAAAGGTTTCCTACCTTCAGTTTGTGCAGGGTCAGGTTGCCAAGGTGGCAATACACCTTGCAGTAGTACAGGGCCTCTCCAGAGCACTGCAGCAAGGGGGGACGCAAGGCAAGTGTCTTCAGGTAGCAGTCTTCTGCCATCTCATACATATGGAGACAATAGTAGACAGTGGCCAGACGGTGGAATGCAACCAACTCTTGCAGTTGATCTCCTGGAAGAGAGTTGCCAGTGCAGTCAGCCTGAAGCATGCTCACAACACAACCCCAGCCTGGCGTGTTGAGCTGCTTGGGGATGCATCTACTCAACGGCCTGGGGCACAGAGATCTTCATAAGGAGCCACTGGGTACGAAGATGGTTCAGAGAAAGCAGAGCCGTGGGCAGAGTTGCTGATACCAAGGCTGGACAGATTGCCCAGGGAGTGTATCATTCATCAAAGGGAATTCTTGGGTGATGGAAAGGGTTATTATAAGACTGGTTCCATCTCACACATTTATGCTGGCATTTTGCCTATTCAAACTATTTCTGTAATGGGAAGGGACGAGTTTATCAGAAGAGCTGGGGCAGAGAGGAACTGTTCAGTTCTGTTGCCTTCATCAGACTTCCCGTGCTCCGGTGTAGCAACAACCCTCTGCTCAGCCAGTCCCACCACCGCCGTGGCAGAGCACTCCCATGTGGTCGTCGTGCAGCTTAAAAAGGGAAGTGGGCTTAAAAATATGTCACCAGTTAAGATAATAGATCCAGCAGCCTTATGAAAGCAGGAGGCCCCTCTTTCACATGCACACTGTTCCCACTCAGAAAGGCAACTCCCTGTACCCTGTGAGCATCCATCACTCACCGACTCTGATGCTCAGCCTGGCTGCCAGCGTGGCAAACTCCAGCGCCTTCTCATAGCCCTGTAGCCCAATCTGCAGCTCTGCCAGCTTATTGAACAGCCGCAGCTCTGTTTTAACGGCCTGCAGTTTCCTGGCCAAGGGCACAGCACCTCCCTGAGGAGAGAGAACAGTGAGTCCAGGCTGTTCCTGGAGGCATTGGTACAGCACTGCCCACAGAGTGGTGATAAAGCAGCAGGAGATGGACCAAGCACTTGGCATGGTAGGGAGATGATGAGGTGTTTGAGTGCTGCATGTTCTAGACCCTTCTTTCCCTTGAAAATCAGTTTCATATTCCAGAGTGTTGGTCTCAAAACCTGAGCCTCACACCTCTGCCCTTTCTCAGGTGCCTGAAATTCTGACTCTGAGCATGTCCCCAGGAGTGACCAGCTCACACCTAGCACTGCCAGGATTTGCAATGTAAGGGCCCTGTTCTCACCTTCTAAATGATCTCTGGGGTGAGCTGCGGCCACTGCAAAATATGCCTGTGCCTCAGGATTCCCCCCTGCAGTGACGCTTGCACTCAGACTCACTCAGAACTACACCAGCCCTCTCCAGCTTCCATCCCTCCAACCTGGCCATGCAGTGCTGCAGCCAGCCCTGGGGCAAAGCTCCCTGCAGCCATCGCCTCATGGGGACACAAGGACAGAAGTGCTCAGAGGGATCAGTACCCTATAAAACTCCACCGCTCGATCTCTGTTTCGGCTGCCATTAAAAAAGGTATCACCTGCTTTTTCATAAAGATCCATGGCCAAGGAGAAGTTCTCCCATTTCAGAGCAGTCTGAATGGCTGCCTGGAAGGAAAAGGAACTGGTGTGAGACTTGGAAAGAGACATTTGCACATAGACAAGTGCTGCATTTGAGAGTGATGTGTGTAAGGGTGGAGCCAGGAGCCAGACAACCCCCCCCTGCGCACAGGCAGTGCCAGAAGCTGATCAGGTGGGATACCCAACAGCATCAGGATTTAGAGTTGGGACAGTACAGCCAGCAGATGTCCTGGCCCTGGTCTGTCATCGGTGTGATGGAGCCAATATGAAGACTGACAAGAGGAAGGGACAGCTTACAGCGAGAAAGGGCAGAGCCAGCAGCAGGGAGGGTAGGTATGCTAACTTCTGGGAAGAACACTTGTGCTAATTATGTACTTGGCCCTGGTGCCACTTTCCAGACAGAACATGTTGTTCCTTATACCATGACAGTTTATCATTGCCAGGGACCTTGCCTGAGAAGGGGCCCCTCAAGGACTCAAGCATGCCCTGCTGAGATCTGAAGTCACCCCTTCTTCAGCCCGTCTCTCTGCTGAAACCAGGGAGACAATGATGGCTCTTTGCTATGGGCCTCAGATGTCCTTTGAGAGCACTAGGAAACAGGCTGATGCCAAAGTCATCTATTCATTTCACTTATGTCACTGAGCAGCCACCCCCCATCTCTACCACCCTCACTTAGGGGCAGGCTGTGTGGCTGATGGGGAAGGCTCTTCTTGTTCCCACCACAGTGTACTTCTGCCACCCAACCCCACTAGTTCAGAAGTGCTTCTTGGGATAAAAGAGTGAGGACCCAAAATGTTCTCTGAATGTGTCCACACTGGTGCTTTGCTGGATACCCCAGCTCAGCGCAACCCCAGTGGTCCCAACCAGCCTTCTCCTCTGCTTACTCAGGGCACATGAAAGGATTTCCCATCTTTTAACAGAACATGCTCCTTGAATGAGGGATCCCTGAGATTTTATGAGCTGGTCTTCCACTTTGCAACTCAGCTGATAAAATAATGCTAGAGATGGAAAGAATCCAGTAGTCTTCTACTCCAGCAAGTCTTCAAGTACTTCCCTGGCACCTTGCCCCTTATCTATGTGTATGTCAATGGGAACTGGTCACCTGGAACCTCCAGCTTCTTTTAACACTCCTATATCACTTTCTTACTCAATAAATCCACTTTTAGACAAGACTCCTCTAAACCCAGTGTATGGAATGAAATATAGGAAATTTAGTACCAGATAGCACATGAGAATAAGGCAACAGCTCCTCCTTCCAGCAGCAGGTTTACATTGCTCATAAGAGCTTTCCCTTCCGAGTCTCCCAGACCCAAAAGGCTCATACCAAGGACCTGTGATGGGAATGCAGCTAGCCAAAGTGGGAATGGGACATCACCAGCCACCTCCTCCATACCTGAAAGTACATTTCCACCAACTCATCTTCCTGCATAAGATAGTAGAGCCTCCCTGCCTGCAGCCAGGCCTCTGCTGCTTTCACAGTCTCCTCAAGGTCAATGAAGATCCTTAGACTCTGTTTGGTGCAGTCCAGGGAGTGTCTCAAAGCCCTGTGACAGTAACAGGCAAAAAGCAATTACAGAGAAATCACAGGACACTTCCAACAATCAAGCTGCAAAGCTACCATTACAACTGCCCTCTGGCAATCCTGTCTTCTACAGTTGCCGAAGTTTAGAGACAAAGGGACAGCCACACCTCTGAGCAATGTGTCCTGGTACAATTGTGGCAGTCTCCATGCTTTAGTGCACGTGTGTGGATCATCTGGCAACCTTAGACCAGCCTGGGATCCCAGTGCTCAGCACAGCTTCAAAGCTTCCTGCTCCCACAAGCCTGCTTGTTTCAGCTGAGAGGGTTTTGTCCAGGTCATCTGCAAACCCTGTCTGACCCCCACTATTCTAAGCCACAAAATCACTCCCAGCTACACACAGGAGCATAAGCAGGGAGTGCTTGCACCTTCATTTTCCAGCCAGCATCTGGCACCCAGAACCAGATCTCTGCCTATTGTTTGTCCCTCGGTGCATCCAAAGAAGTAGATCTGTGGCTACAAGTGCAAGACCTTATAGTCCCTCTTCAGGCCTCTGGTCACTAGAGGACAAGGGGCAGGCAGCCGGACGAGCCAGTGGGTTGGACATGCTGTCTGCAGAAGGCAGCTGCGGCAAAGGGAGCACTGAGTAGTGCCCAGGGTATGTTTGTTTGCTTGGTGTCTCGCCTGCTGGCAACTGGGCTCCAGCTGTCCTTTGAGTCCATGGAACAGGGTGCTTTGTGATCTTAAATAGCACTGTTCACATGACAGGCGTCTGCTTCCTAAATGCCTTCCCTCTGAACTCACTGTGACCTAGCATGGGAAGGTTAATATCCAAGCTAATGAGAGCCTCTCCTCATTTGTCCTTCTGGGACATGGGAGCTAGCTGTCCACTGTTTGACACATTTGCCTTCAAAGACTGAAGAAAGTCTGTGGTCTGTCCAACTCTTTCTCTCCTCTCCTCTCCTGTCTAATCAGTCATGTGTCGAGCAGGAGATTGAAAAGTGAGGTGATATGGGGTCTTAAGTACCTCCGTAGGGAAAATATTCCAGCAGAGATAGGAAGGGCAGAGTCAGCGGCTGGAGGCCGAAGCCAGACTTATTCAAAACAGACAAGGAACCTATTTTTACTGGTGAATGGTGATTAATCACTAGAATAAGTCTCCAAAGGAAGTGATGAATTCCTTGTCGCTGGGTCCTCTCTGATCAAGGCTGGATGTCTCTCTGGAAAGCTGTGTTTGGCTAGACCCCAGTTCTGTCCCAGCCACAGTCTGGCATTTGCCCAGCTGTCACGGCTCTGAGGTTGACATTGAACAGTTCCCCTCTTCACCGCACAGTGTCAGCTCCCAACTCCTAGCAGCAGACTAACCAGCAGCCTGCCTGTGAGCAGCTAGAGCAACCACACACCTTCCCACCTCTCTCAAGGGACACCCCAGGAAAGCCATTGCTCTTGCTTTGGTTGAGCAGGGACCCCACTCTGACAGCATCTAACAGCTACAGATAAGACTTACTCAGACGTGCCCAAAGCCTGGTAGAGCTGGCTGAGGGTTTGCCGGACATTGCCTTCCAGCTCTCTGTCCTGCACCTGCTGTGCCAAAGATACCCAGTGCTCATGGTAGGTAATGCAGGCCTGGAGACTGGGGGACACTTTGCTGTAGAAATGGCAGAGAGACTCAGTGATGTGAAGCTGACCTGCATGGTACAAGGAAGGGAAAGGGGCAGGTCAAGGTACTGCGTTAAGAGATCTGGCAGGGTGCTGCGCAGAGGTGAAGGCTGCCGTGGTTCCCACCAGCAAAGCTGTACTCACTCCTCACGTTATGCCACTTCAGGGCAAAAACCAACGCCAGTTCGTAACAGAGTTTGCCATCTTCCATCCTCTGCCTGTTCACCATGGCCTGCGCTAGCCACAGCAGCACCTGCACAAACTCCATCTCCAGATCTTCGCTGCCCTGGAGCTCAGCATAGAGCTGAGTCGACTGGAGCAGATAGAGCTCAGACAGCTGGCTCGCCCCACGCGAGAGGTTCAGCTGTCCCAGGTTAGCCAGGGCGATAGCCTGGTTCCTCTTGTTCCCAGTCTCCTTGGCTTTGTGCAGGGCCCGGAGGTAGTTCTCTGCAGCCTTTTGCACCTGCCCTTCTCCTTTGAGGGCAATGGCCAGGAGATTATGCACAGCTCCACCCTGAGTCATGCTGTCCGTCCCATGCAGAGAGTGCAAAAGCTGCCGGAGGATGTCTGCGGCTGGGCCCGGCTGGCTGTGCAGGAGATACATCCACCCCAAGGAGAGGGAAGACTCAAAAGCCTCCTCCTCACCCATCAGTCTGCTGAGCTTTACCGCTGTGGCTGCATAACAAACTGCCCCATCCAACACACCATGCTGGAGGTACATCCTGGACAAGATGGCACACAGCACCCTCTGGATGGGCACAGCTCTGCTCTCACAGGAGAACTGCAGTGCTTGCTTCAGATAGAAAGAAGCCAGTGCTGGGATGCTGCTTCTCTCCAGATGGCCTCCCAGGAGTTTAGAAGTATTTTGCAGGATGAAGCCAGCTCTCCAAATGGGTGTTGGTGCCCCCTTGACACCACTGGGAACAAACAACCTGGCGGAGGCCAGTGCGATATTTGGCAAGTACTTCTTGTCATACAAGTAGCTCAAGATGGGGGTGGCATCCAGCGGCAAAGAACTAGTGTCCAGGCTGACTGAAGTGATGGCGAGACACTGAAGATGCTCAGTAAAGGGCAGCACTTCATCATTTTTGCCCAGTTGTAGGAGGAGCTTGACAATAAGGAAGCACACCCGTGCCTCCAAGGGAGCATTGCCCACAGCAATGGCTTCCCTCAGGATGTACATCATGACTTCCAGCTCGTTCTCAGAGCTGAAAGAGCGGCCAGGCAAGCAGACAAGCAAGGTCACCATTTTTCCCAGCAGGGAGGTGAACTTGTGCTTCATGTTCTGTTTCAAGTAGATGGAAGCAAGGTTCACATGCAATGCAGCCAACAGGGGCAGGTCCCCAAAACCCCTGTCTAGGATGCTCATTGCTTCCTCAAAGTAGACTCGAGCCTGGGAGAACTTGACCTTTTTGATACAGAGCTTACCCAAGAGGAAACAGAGCCTGACATGAGCCCAAACGGAATGAGTCCTCTTGGCCCAGTTTCTGGATGTCTCAAGGTACAAGACCAGTTCATCCTCATCAGGAAAACCATAAAAAGTGGAGTTGAGAAAGGAAAAACTGAGATCATAGAGGCTTTGAAAACTGGGCACGTAACTGTCTTGGTTAAGGAAGGTTAATATGGGGTCAAACACATCAGCATCTTCCATGTGTCCAGCATTCACATCAATAAAGAACTTGGGATCATCAAAATCATCCAGCTTGTCCAGGACAACATCTTCCAATGTGGCAGGGGCTGATTCACTCCCTGGGCTAGACAATTCAGAGGTGCTAGTTGTAGCAAAGCCATTTATTTCCTCCCAAGACTGGAGCATCTGGATATCTTTACAGCTACGGAGAACAGCTTCTGGAAGGGACAGGAAAGCCATAGCGGGATGTTAAAATTCACCCTCAGATGTCATCATAAAAACATCCCATTCTGTCCCCTCCACATACTCACCTGAAGGCACTTTCGGGAACATGGCTGTAGGTTCAAAGCCATCTACACAAAGAGACAAACAGAAAACAAAAAGCACAAAGCCTTGGTCAGTGTTAATGTGCAGACACAGTGCTCAAACCTTACAGTGATCTCCTGCTGCTCTGCTAAACCCCATTCCTGTAGGTGGGAAAGCAGGCTTATTGCTGAGGGCATGGAGGTGGTACCTCTGCCACTTGAGCTGTGCATCCCCCTCAGTATACACCCAAAGGTCAGACAGCAGCAGGGAATGTGCTGTAGGCAGTGACCTACAGTCAGGATCAGTCAAGAGCAGCATCTGCCAGGGTGACCCACAGCGGGAAGCAGAGAAGACCCCTACAAGCTGCAGTGTGTTAGGGTCACCTCCTGAGGGTATCTACAGCCTCCAAAACCAGGCTGAGGAGAGAGCTTGGAAACTGTCTCAGCCACAGCAGTTGTCTGCCCTGCAAAGCCCTGAGCAAGGTGTGTCCCTAGACACTGCTCAGCATTGCTGTCCATGGGGAGCCATGGGGCTGGGCATGTAAAGCACAGGGAAACTCACCCAGACGGTACACAGAAGTGATGTCAGTGTGTGCCAGGTCACTGAGGAGGGTGGAGAAGTGCTGCTCACCACCATTGCAGGGGATGTGAAGGAGGGGAGATTTTTCTTCTTCGGTCAGAAACACCAAGCCCTTTTCCCTGGGTTGAGGCAGACACAAGGGGAAAACAGTCAATGTCTCCCCATCCCCTGATGCTACAGCTCTCCTGTAGGTGGGCTGGGCTTTCCCATCCTTCCTCTTCCACCAGAAAAGCTCTGCTGCAGATAATACTGTAGTCTGGACACCTTCCCCATCACAGCTCTCAGATCCAGGTTCTCTATGGAGGAAACTATTGGGCTTCTTTTTGTATCCAGAAGCCCTTTCTGATGTCAGGGCATCCTCTGATCTCTGTTGTCTGTACTGTCAGAGATAAGTGCCTAAGTGAGCCTCAAGTAAAGCCCAACAGACCTAGCAATGGGTTAAGGCCTTGACCTCCCACACAAACTCCTGGAGCAGAAGCCTTTTTGGATGGGTATTGAACCAAAGCTATGTCTTTAAGCCACTTACAAAGACAACTGGCCAGGTCATCAGAATGGAGTTGTGTCACTCTCCCTCCCCAGACAATTCTTGTCTACGTCCTTGAGAGGGTAGTGTTTAAATCTGCTCAGTGAAGAACTGTCATTCTGCCCTGACATCCCACAGAAAGGGACTGAAGGAAGCAAAGCAGGACTTGTTTTCCTTGCTCTCCTCACCCTTGACAGACTCACAGTCCCTCAGACAAAGCTATATAGTCAAGAACATTTCTAGGCAGAAGTGTGAAGCCAGCTTGTCTGGTACTCAGATGTCCTAGGCTGCCTTAGCACAAAGCCAGGTTTAGCCCAGGACCAGATCTGTTTCTCTCCCAGAATCATCTGAGGCAAGGGAAATATGATTGCTTTATCTGGGCAGACTTCTGCAGCCTGTTGTCAGCAGAGCCTGGCCAAGGCTTCTGGACAGACCTTAAATGGATCCTCTATGAAGGCCTTGCAAAGCCAATTACCCGCCCTGGACATTCACAGAAGCCTTCAGATGGGACTTGGAGTCTTCCCTGCATTTTCTCCCGAGTTTAATTTAATCTGGGTGGTAGCAATAATCTAGGTGGTAGCAGTAAACTCACAAAGGTTCGCAATCCTCGGGATTTATGTATCGAGTTGGGACAAAGCCAATGCTCCCACTGCTGAGCAATTTGCCCACAAACCATGGGAGTCCTGGAATGAAGAAACCGATGACTTCTATGGTATCTCCTTTGGAGAAACTCAGTTCATCCCATGCTGCTCCTCTGTGGTCCTCTCGGGCTGTGCACCTGCCTTTGACTGGAAAAAACAAGTCAAAGAAGAGAATTTCAGTGTGAGGCCACTGTTAAAACTTCCTTGCTGGAAAAGACTTGGGCAAGAAAAGACAATGATTTCAGCTTGAAAAAGTTACCTCTCTGTTCCATAGGATTTATTGTGCTCTCAGATCTCTTGTTGAGAAGATTATAATAAAACCTACAAGAAGCATGGAGAAACACCACATGGCCAGACCAGAAGGTGGCTGGGAACATGGAGCTTCACAGAAGCTGCACTGTTTCAACTCTCTGACAGAAGTAAAATCTTTAACAGTGCGAGTGTCCATCACACTACGTGCCAAATTCACACCTGTAGTGGCCTCCCATGTCCAGAGTACCCATGTCTGGGCAGGAATGGCCTGGAACTAACAGGTGAATGTTTGGCACAGGTTTCATATGCACATTGGTGGGAGTCTAATTATTTAAAACTTTAGTCCTGAACGAATTAAAGGAGAGATAAAATTGCAGTAGAATGGAAAACCCAGTGGTGGAAGGGTGCCACCAGCAGCCCTCTGTACTCTGTGCCCTTCAGATCATTCTTCTAAGTAGATGCAATCTGGCAGCTCTGTTCTCCATTTAAGAGAGTCCAAAGATGCAGTATTCCCTTAAAGCAACTTGCAGTGGAGTGTCATTGTCAGAATAAGAGATGGGCCCTTTGCAATTGTGGCCAAACCCAGGTTTGTAAGACCTGTGCCCTTCCTTGGGAAAGGCAGCTGCATTACACAGAAAAACTTACCAATTGGCTGAGAGGTCGTCCCACTGATCTCCCGGGAGATGCCAAAACTCACAGCATAATTCTTCAGGAACCACCTGGAATGCAAAAGGGAACCACACTGGACCTCTCTGAGCAGTCCTGTCTTCAAGCCAGCACCAGGGAAGGTCTCACACAAGCAGGACAGATGTTCTGTTCCCTGTGAGTGACAGAGCTCCTGTGCAGCATGGCCAGTCCAGTCATTTCTTACAGTGGTGTTACTGGGTGTGGAGGGCAGTTTGCACCTCATGACTGCAGCTTCACACCACATGGTAAGAGCAGGTTAAATGTGCCAAGCGGTAAGGAGGATTTCACCGTGTGAGTATAAGAGGAGCTGTGGGTGCCTTTGAAGCTCAGGCAGGTGTCCAATGTGAGGTAAATCACAAAAAATCTCATGTATGACCTAAATCAGTATCATGCAAGAATGGTATCTGAAGTATGCCCTTGCTCTGTCCCATTAACAGGACCTGAACTGGTTCCAGTGGTTGTCTTTATGCATAATGCATACCGTCACAAAACTGCATAGCTCCTGCCCAGTGCCAGAGGCAAGAGCAGTTTCTCACCCAGGCTTAGTGCCAGCTCATGCATCAGGTCAGGAAGAATCTTGTCTTAAGCCCTATTAATTAGCCAGTGTACTTACTGGTAAAATGGGTGAGGTATTGGCTCTAGAGCTGTCACGGGCACCAGGCCTCGCTGACCCGTCAGTAAGGACATCCCTTCCCACTTGGACTCCTCTCCAACATTCTTCACATGGATCAGGTCATTCTTGCAGAGCTGCAGACCTTCCTCTCCCTCCTGCTCCAGCTGCCAGACACCAGGCACTGCTCTAGAAAAGAAGTTACCTGCCGACAGAAAGAGCCATGGCCAGGTCAGTGGCATCAGTCAAGCCATAGCCCAGCACAGGGCTACAACACAGCCCTGATGAGATGCTTTTGAGGAAGTCCCTATATATGCAGTCCCTTCTCACCTTCCTGGAGCAGTAAACCCATATATATGGTGGCCAAGTGATCTTCATCCACAGTAACTCTGATCTCTGTGTCCTCCATCAGAGCACAGTTCAGCCAGTACTCCTGGTCAAAGAGAAGATACTCCAGGCAGCTGCCCACGTACCCTAGGAAGCCAAGAATCCAAGAGGGAAAGTCTCGTTAGCACCCTCCTTTACCAGGCAAGATGAAGGGCTCTTTGGATGTCTCTCAGTCTGCCACCTGCAACCACACTGTGGGGCAACAGCCTCTAATTCTGTCTCCATCTCCAAAATGCAGTAGAGAGATTACTGAAAAGGCATTCTCCTGGGTGTCTTTCACTGATCCAGACAGTGGTTTCACAACTCTTTAGTTGGACTCCAAGGTCTTCTAATTAATATTCTTCATCTGTCCATCCTGTTACATTACTGGGCTTTCTCACACTGTCTGTTTAGATCTCCCATGCCTTGAAACATTACCTAAAGTCAGGTATGTGGAGAATTTCCAGACTTCTTCTAGTGTTTTGAAGGTGAGGAGGAACCGATCCTCCTGTGCTTGCATACAGACCAGCCTGGCTGACAGCTCCTACACACAGAAGACAAACCAGGATTAAGGGACAGTCCGGGGAAGCTGACAGAGTCTCCTTTCCTATTGCGGGAATAATATTAGACCCTGGAATGAGACTAGGCACTCATTTGTTAGCATAGCTGAGACCGAAGCTGTGTGAGTTGGTGCCTGGTGTTAAGGGGAGGGTGCTTCAGCCAGGAGGGGTGGAGTACCCACACTGGCAACTCTCCATGGTGCAGCAGTGGAAGGGTGAAGAAACTCCATCTCCTCCTTCAAACCTTTTCTCCTGAGGCGCGCACCAAAACCACTGTGCTTTTGAAACCCAGACACCCAAACCTTACCACAGCCACAGCTTCCAAACCGCAGCTCTGAGGATGAAAGCCTAACTGTGCCTGGAGGGAGAAGCTCTTCTTTCACTATTGCTGGCACTGATATGTCTGCACTGTTCCAGGTCTTTTGGGAAGCCTCCCTGCAGGGAGCCCTGAGGGGCCAAGACCTTAAAACCAGCAGGGAAGGAGAGTTCAGTCCAGGAATCATCTCTTCACCTGCAGTGATTTTTCTATACGAAGCCAAATACTGAGAACCCTTTTTCATGTCCAGAGATTTCACGTCTACTGGGGACCTGAGTCTGGCACACAGCTTTGGTGATCCCAGCCCTGTGAAATGCTGGCTATTTAGATTCACCTCAGGGCTACCTGCAGGATCCCTCAGGCATATGATATGAGGCTCTGACACAAGTCTCAGCTTTGCATCTGCCTCTCACCTGTTATCAGTTC
>VWZY01009271.1:289847-315395 GCA_013399075.1 Chloroceryle aenea
GAGGAGCGGCCGCGCTCCGCAGTGTATGGCCGTGCCGTGCCCCGGCCGCCTCCTCCTTCCTCCTCCTATCCCGGGACCCTCCCCCGGGCGTCCCCCTGCCCGCCTCGCCCCCTCCCCGCCGCCGACACCCTTGACCTTGCCGCTCGGTAGCGAGAGCCAGCGGCGGCCGGGGAGGGAGCCGCGCTGGGTCGCGGAGCTGCCGCGGGATGCGTTAGCCGGCGGATCGCACGGAAATATTTCTTCTAGGAAAGAGAGAGGCAGCCTCCTCCCACTGAGGGAGCGGGGGCGGAAGAAAAAGAGGATTTAAAGAGCATCTTTGCCCCCTTTGTTGAATGAGAAGGGCAGAGGAGGACCAGCAAGATGAGCACTAGCAGTAAGTACGGCTTTCCCTTGCCTTTGCTATGGGAACGGGGCTGATCTTGCACCGATTTGGTTGGAAGCAAGTGGAAAGAAAAATATCGCAACAGGGTTGACAAGCCTAATGGAAAGGATTTTTATTAAAATAAATAAATAAATGTCTGCCTGCCTTTTGCATTGCGACAGGGTCTGGTTTTGCTGGCCCTTCTTTCCTGTGGGCTAAGCTGTGGTGCTTATCTCCACTGAGTACTTTTCTTGGCTTGTATTTCTGGGTTTGGAGGGCAGATCATGGACTAAAATGTCGATATGCAACATGGTGAAAGGGAGCCAGGAGCACTCTGACAGTCAGCAGCCTCACATGCTGATGCCACTGCCTACATATAAATGAACATAGGGGCAACAACTGATGGGGAGGAGGAGCAGGGTGAGGAGAGAGCCAGAAACCAGTGACCTGAGCAAAGCACAGGTGCAATATTGAAAATCATGTACCTTCTGCAGCTGGGGGTGTGGGTGTTTCTATTGTGTGTGTGAGAAAGACAGGGACAGAGGCACTCATGTGCTATGTATGAATTTCTAAAGAAGCAGAGCTTGGAAATGTGCTGCATAAGATGCGAACTGGCACCTGATACTAGTCTGGTTACTTCTGATTTTGTATCCTTGTTGCAAAGTCTGGAAAGATTGATCAGATTTGTTCAAGTCACAATCAATTTCTTTTTACTCACTGGTATGACGTGTGGCTGCTGTACCCACCTTGCTAGCACAGCTTTGATCCATTCCTTCAGAAGCAGTGAGCCCCCAGCAAAGGAGTTGATGTTGGTGGCCACCCGAGGGTCTTTCTCCTGTGATAACCTGCCCAAGGAAGGTGCCTTCTCTCCTGGGGGTCCTGGAGGTTATGTTAGGGAAGGAGGACTCCCCCAGGCAGAAAGCAGCAGAGCAGTGACTTCTCCATTGCATTGGCATGTTGAAGTTTCTCAATCTGAGGTCTTGGGGTGGTTCCCAAGCAAAACACCGTGAAAATGCCTTGGCATGCTGAGAGGCAACAGAACAGGTGATTCCAGCTCTGTTGGGCTGTGTCAGAGGCAAGAAAACTTTCCAGGTGCCCTCTGCATGAGCCATACCAGGGACGGGAGCTATCCCCTTCCTGGGGGAGCAGGGCTGGTGCCCAGGTAGGGAACAATAGGGACTGATTCTTTCTGAGCCTGCTTGGTGCCTGATAACAAAGGGTCCTCCCTCTGCCTCTCTAGGCGATGAGCTTGGGTCTGGTGTGGAGGGCTGGGATGGCACATGGTGCTTGCTGGGGTCCCTGACCACAGTGGGACTGTTAAGCTTTCTCTTAGGCCAATTCTGACAAATATGTGTTGGTTCCTTTTGGAATTCTTTTCCACCTCCTAAAAGCCAGCTTGGCTGATGATGGTGATAAGGGCTGTTTATGGCACTGTTGTGCTATAGCTATCTGATTGCACTGCAAAACTCCTTCACTGAGTCCTCCCACACTCAGAGGTACCAGCAGACCCAAACGTGCTGCCTGCCTGTTGCTCTGCCATGACTCATTGGAGGAGGCCACTGGGCAGGCAGTGAGCATAGAGCTTGTGGGACGTGCTCCTTCTGCCAGTGCCTTGCCCTGTGACCTTGGGTGCATCACTGGGCTGTGCTTCTGGATTTGCCAGCAGCAAGCCACGGCTGTGGCTCTTGCCCAGCTCTTTGGATGGCTTTGCAATCTCTGCTGAAATACTGCTCTTACCTTTTTCTAAGTAGCCATGTAAAGGTTTGGTAACTTTGGCATCTCTTGATCATTTCCTGTGCTGTGGGTTAACTTATGGTCCCTTTGGGACCACAGCTGGTTTGAGGGCTGTGCAAATTCTGCAAGGCAGTGAGCTGTGCCATGTTAGGCCTCCAGGCTTTTTCCCAGTAGCCGAAGAGCTGAAAGCATGGCTTGCTATAGCCAAATGCTGTCTCATGTCCGTTCTTAGAAATGGCATGATCCTCTCGCAGCTCTGGTGTGGGGCTGGATTTTCTGTCAGCGTGTTCTGTGACTGGTGTGATTGGTGCCAAAAGCTGTCTCTCCCCTCTTGCCGCTTCCTTGCCCAGCTCTGCGCATCCCTGCCACAGCTCCATGGGCCTGCAAGGTAAAAAAAGGAGCCCAGGAGATGTCAGTGCCCTCTGCCATCTCTGCTTCGCCCCACTGATGCTACCTGGCAGTGACCTGCAGTGCCTTTTACAACCCTTTGCTAGTAGCCAGTGGCTTAGGGTAGCTTGGTGCCACTTGTTGGTCAGCAGCTTCCTTGCCATGCCTCCCAGGCATGGCCAGCTCTGCTGCTCTCTGCATTGATTTTTGGGGGTTTTTGGAGGTGGAGTTTTGGTTTTGTGGTTACTTTTTTCCCCTCCCAGTCTCTGTAGTGACCGAGGCATAAAATGTGGTGGAATCTGAGAAGCTGCACTCCCCAGTCAGGTGTCTCTCCTGGTGCACAGGACCCTACCTGGGGAGATGTGAGTAGCAAGGGAGACACAGGAGGAGGAGGATGGATGATGAAGCCAGACTGTGCATGGGGTGATATTGAGTAGGTGTACCTGTGGCTGCAGGACCCATGTTTTGGGGCTAGCAAATCAACAAAAAGCACAACTGAGGATGAAATACTGTCGTCTGACCTGTGAATTCCCACTGCTCCTTTCCATTTGACTTGGTGCATTTTGATAACACTTCTGGGCTGTCTGAAGCTGACGTGAGGCAGGAAACCTGGTGCTGTGCTGTAGGCTCTGGCTGGCCTCAAGCCATGCTGTTGTGCAAAAACTATCTGTGAGGCCTCTGAGGAGCTCTGGGCAGGATTTGCTGGGCTGTACAGGTGTTTCTCTGAAGATTCTCCATGCACTGCACACAGGAGTCTTGCCTGCCCTTGGTGAGCGGACAGGGGTTTGTTTTTCACCCTGGTATGGCTCCCAGAGTTGGAGGCCCTGTGGCATCATCTCTCCTGTGGTGTAGGGAAGGAAAAGCCATATGGAAATCTTGTTTCTAAGGTGAAGAGGAAAAGGTTCTTATCTTGGGTGTAAACTCATATCCTGAGGCTGCAGAGCAGACTAGGTGACCCTGAGGGTGCAAGGGTTTTGCTGGCCAGGAAAGCACCTTCTCCTCTGGGCCTCACCAGATGTGCAGTGAGGGCACAGTGTTGATAGTTACAATAGCTATACTATTTATACCTCCCACTCTGGTTAGCACTCCTAATTGGTTGCAAATGGATTCATGCTTTCATAAACAGGTCTATCAGTACTGCTCTGCATTTCCATTGAAGCTGGATCCTGTGGTACAAACTCTTGCCCAAAAAACAACCCTTAAAATCACCCCCTGAGATTTGTGTTCTGCATTCAGCCCCTCCCTCTGAAACTGGCCTGGTGCAGGGAGTCTAGTGTGACCAGTATTGTGTTTGTGCTCGTTAAAAGGCAAAGGTTCAAGCTGTCAGCTGCCCCAGGGATTGAAGAGTCTCTGAAATGAGTGTGAATAATCCCTTCTGCCTGCTGGAAGGTAGCCACCAGGTTTGGGTGCTGCAGGTCTGTGCAGTGAGTATGGCCTGCAAGTAGGGGTCACCTCAGTGTGACCCATGGGAGGATGGCATTTGTGCACTGTCTCTTGGTCCAGCTCTGTTGGGGTGGGAAGGGGGCTGCTGGATGTCTTGGCACTGGTCTTGTCAGGAGCAAGGTTCCCCTTGTTGCTATGGGTCACCCTGTTCTGAGCAGACACACACAACTCCCTGGGCGTGCGAAACCCCAGTGAACTCCTAGGTTGGGCCAGCTTTGGATCAGCATTGCAGTAAGTGATTGAAACTGGCTCACAAACTAGAGTTCTTCCAGTTGCCTTTCTGTCTCCAGCATGCACCCTGAAGAGGGACACCAGAATCTGTCCTTATGGCAGTTTAATTTGGGAACCAGTACTATCTATCCCTCATCCTCTTTCTTCTGAGCAGCTGACAGCCTGTTGGAGCATGGAGAGCCCTTGCAGAGGGTTTGGTATGTGAAGTGGAACCATCCCAGCCCCAGGCACCTCAAATTCCTGTTCAGAGCTTCCCCTAGGCTCAGAGTTGGGGAAGGAGAAATGAGGAAAGGCTGGCATTTGGGCAGGAAAGATTCATGGCAGATACTGATGAATGCAACATGTTTGCCTCGTTATTTTTGTCATTCCTAAATCATGCTCCCTGCTACATGTTGATCCACTAAGCATAATTACCCAGTAATCTCTAGGCACATGTGGTTACAAGGTGTTTACCAGCAAACTCTATTAAGTCCCTGTGTAATTAAAGAGGAATCACATGGTGCTGCACATCTGTGGGAGCTCCAGCTCTGCTCTGTGCAGCTCATCAGGGCAGGGTGATTCACCAGGACTCCCCACCCAGTAGGTTAGGATCTGCTGAGGAAGACATGGTATTTCTCCTGTGTGCAGAAGTGCAGTGAACCTGGAGGGATCAGCCTGTTGGTGTGATGAGCAGTGTTAGTGTTTTCCTTGTGTGGAGACTCTAATTATTGCTGGGATGATGACAGACCTGGGAGGCTATGGTACAGATGAGCCTTTTCAGTCAAGCACTCATGGTTCCCGGTCAACACCAGTTCCTGTTTCAGCTTTGTAGTGCTGGATGCTGCTACAGGCATGCAGTGAACTGGACAAAGCACAACTCCAGTGAGGGAGGCCCCAGCTGAGTGAGATGCTGACTAGAGCAGTGCTGCTGCTGCCTAGGAAAGCTGAAGTTGGGGAGATGGGCTCTGGCTCTGGATAAACCCTCATGCTCCTGACCCTGGCTGCCCCAAGAGCTGATGGACAGGCTCTTCACATGCAGTGAGGCAATGGGGAAAGAGGCAAATCTCCAAGAGGAGCTTTTCCTACCCTGGCAGGTTATTGTGGAGGAGGCTTGTAGAAAGAGGAGATGTTTTTTGAAAGGGTCGAGTAGATTCAGAGTTCAAGGTATGGGTGCAGGTGGGACAGAAGAGAGACACACAGATGCGAGACAGTCTTACAAGAGATGAAAAGCTACCTTCCTACTATGTTCTCTCCAAACGTAGCCATGCACACTAGTGTCTGTGCCTCTCAATGGAGGGCTCTAGCACTGTTCTGTGAAATCTGAGCAGCAAGGGGAGCTCCAGGCTCCCTACCCATGTTTTGCTCTGCTCAATTAACACCCAGCCAGACTCAGCTGCCACATTCAACCTGATAAAAATTGTCCCTTCTGTTTTCCTGGGCAGCCTAGGAAAGAGACAATCATCCATTGCATTCACTTTGGTGCCAAGAAATTCAGAGCTCAGGCAGCTTCTCTCTGTCCTCAGGCTGGTGGATAGACTCTGTCCTCTCACCAAGCTTTGTTCAGGCTCTCCTGCAAACCATCTTTCTTGGCAGCTTGCCCTTTGAAGAGCAGAAACCATGGAAAGTGGCCCTGCAGGCCAATGAAGTGCAAGCTGTAAAGGCAATTGAAGCAATTGAATTATTTCAAGGGCCTACCATACTCTTACAAAATAAATAGCAAGTTTTCTAATGACAAAGTGACGATTGGTTTAGCCAGATAATTGTATTTCTGATGCCAGCAGGCTGGGCTAATGACAGACTGTCCTGTTATCAGCAAGGAGTTGGTGTAAGTGCTGCCTTCGCTCTCTGCGAAGCTGTGAAAGAGTGAAGGCAAAGTCACCAAGTTCTGCCAGACCCTGCAGTCCTATCATGATGGTGCCATAATGAAGTGTTTGGAACATCTAATTAGATATTTTTAGACTAAATACATGAGTGCCTCTGTTGTGAGCACTACAGCACATCCAGAAAGCATCCTGGGGGTAGACTGGTGATGGCAAGGACTTAGGTGGAGAGTAATAGGGGGGGGAAGAGAGAGCTTCACAGGATGAAAGGGGACTTGGGGTGAGTGTGTTATCTGGACTTGGGCTCCATGTTCCCTACAGCCGTTTCAGGCCCAGGGAATTTGTGGGCAGCTCAGGGCAAGTGTGGCAGGGTGACTGGCAGCCTGCAGCAGGGGAGGCTGTTCTTGCCTGGAGGACACATAGGCTGTCCCAAGTCCTCTTGTGCCCAGCATCCCTGCCTCTTGAGTCTGTAAGCACAGTAAATCACTGGTGAAGTAGAAGAGCTTGAGTGCAGTGATGCAGAGCCCTGATGAATGTGCCTTGCTTTCTAGAAAAGGGCTGTCTGAAGCTTACTGGGACCAAACTGATCTAGTGTGGCAGCAAACTCGGGTGCACAGTTACCATTTATTTAACAATGGCTCAGGGTTTTGGTAGGCCATAGTTTAGACAGGCATTTTTCAGTTCAGATATAGTCCTCTGCATGCTTTATCAGTATCCCCCACAAGCCCTGGCCTGGGAATTGATGTGCCTTCTGCTGCCTTGGGCAGAGATCTGAATGAAAAAGGAGCTGGTTTCCTCATGCAACCTGTCTGACCTTCCTTTCTTCTACCTTTCTACACTGGCAAGGCCCTCTGGGCCCCAGGCATCACTTGCTTTCCTGTTCATGGATGTTTTACTCCACTTCCATTTTGAATCCTTGTGTTTTTGAGACTTGGACACCCAGAAGAGTTCTTAAGGGGAAGGCTTTTCTAGGGAACAGGACAGTCAGTGTAAGAGGGGAGCATGTGCTTGAGGGTTTGAAAGCATCCTGTTGGTTTCTGTATTCTTTCTTGGCAACAAGTGGCACATTTTGGAGAGCGCTAAACTGCTATGGGGCAAGAAAGGCTTTGCTTGTGCATTGCCATTCCCTGAACCTTTCCTCAGCGCAGCTGATGTCCACTGCAATCTGAATTTGTCTCGGGGCTTGACCTGTTCTCACAGCAGTGAATTATAACTTTCTCAGATAGTCACAGCCAGACTGCAGTGTGCTGCTGGGTGGGACAAACATAACACAGACCAGTGTGAGCTCCCAAATGGCATGTGCCAGGCTCTGCAGTACAGCACCCCTCACAAACATTGTGGCATTTGTCTCGGGGACAGTGTGTTGCAAGGCCCTGCCTGTCCTTCCCAGCATCTGTTTTCTACTGGCTGACCCTGAAGATCTTGCTGCTTTTCTCCTGCATCCACTGCCCCACCAGCCCTCAGGACTGTGTAGAGGAGTCCTGGGGAGGACTGCCCAGCCTAGAGGTGCCTGCTTCTGAAGGGGAGCTATTTTTACAGCAGCTGGGGAACTGGGTGGGTTGGTCCCTGGCTCATCAGCACTTGCTGGGACATGTCAGGTGCCGTGGTGGGGATCTCCCAGTTGCAGCTGTTCCCCAGCCTGGATTCTCAGTGGAGACAGAGAGGATCCCATCCCAGGGTGGCTGGCCCAGGGCAGCTGTGTTTCACCCCCTTGTCAAGGACGATTCCCTGCTAAAAGCTGAAGTGGAGGAGGAAAGGAAGCTGTGTGTGAAACCCATTTCTGCTGCCTGTCAGGAGCTGCAGCTCATCCAAGCCCCAGAGCTGTGTCAGTGGGGCAGCTGCTTTGCCCCAGCAGCCTCTCTGTGAAAGAAGGGTCTTCCTTGCCCAGCTGTGAGGCAGGACAGGATCAGGGCTGCCTGTTGGCCACTGAATCTTCCTGGGTAAAATAACCTTTGGCCGACTTGGCCACGGTGGTGCCCACCTTGGACAGCGAGTGGCTTTATCTGCAGGGTCTGCGTCAGCACTATGTGAGCAAACAGGTCTCTGGGCTGTCAGAAAGGACCTACAGCAGGTCCCCGTGGTTTGTGCTTGCCCTGCAGATGGGAGATCAATGGTCAGGCACCAAATGCAGCGAAGGTGTGGAAAGGCCCTCCTTGCCTGCCCAAACAAATGGGGCCTGGGGCATGCAGAGGTCCTAGAGCTGCTTTGGAAGTGGTGCAGACCCCAGTTGCAATCAGCATCCAGCTCAAACACAGCTCATGTGGGGCAGCTGCCTGTACAGGGCTGTGGGAGCTGGTGCTGGGAAGCCCAGCGCAGGCTTCTCCTGCCATCTGAACAGGCAGCTCTGCTCCAGATTTTCCCTCTCTCTGCTCATATCACAGCAGTCCTCAGAATGTGAGAGTACAGGCTTCCCTGGCTCTCGTCTGCACTCAGATCACAGCGCAGTGCTGGTCCCTGCCAATCCTTCCCTCCCTCTGCCTTGACTGTGCTGGGGACTGTGAGGTGTTCATCCCCATCACTCTGCTTCCCCCTCTGCCTTGGCACCTTCAGCATCAGCTCCTGGGCCTCAGAGGATGAAGAAGCTGGAGCAAGGTAAGATGAGCTCCCTCTAACCTCCTATGGGCTATAAATAGCTGCATCACCCAAGCTTTGTCCGAGTGATGTGACCAAGCTGGGGCTCCTGTAGACCTGCTGCCTCTGTCACAGACACACCAAACACTTGGTGAAAAGGGCTGTTGCAGGTCCCACCAGTGACATGCAGCATGCCATCACATTAGCGCTCTGTGGGACACCTCTCAGGTTATGCACAGCCTAATCCCATCTGGCAGCCACCGAGGCTGGTGTCCTGTGTCTGGGTCAGGGTGCCCGCACATCGCTGCCAGCAGCAGCCAGGCAGCTCGCCCTGCAGAGCCCTCCCCTGCAGTATTGATTAGCAACCTGCCTTTGGCTCTTGCCATGCTGGGCTGGAGTGCAGGTGGCATGGAGATGGGCCAGGGAAAGGGAGTGTCTTTGGTATGTGTGTCAGGTATCTGGCCAGACCTTTGGGAGGGAAATGGGAGGCAGTTCTTCTGTAGGCAGTAACCAGATCAGGGAGAGAAGTGGGGTTTTTGTGGTGCTGGTGCAGTGCCTGTGTGGTCTGTAAATGTTTCTTCACTCCCCCTGTCCAGACTGTGATTGATTGGGAAATCCGTGGTCCTCCCTAGCTATCCAGGCTGTCACCAGAGATTCAGTTCTCAGGGCAGACTGTTCCTTCAGAGGCACTCTTGCTAAAAGCACAAACACATCCACCACCTCTTGACCATCAGCCAGCACTGGAACCAAGCAGTATAGCAGCCTGCATGGGCATGGGCACACAGGGGAACACAGCCATCTTCTCAGCAAGGAAGGCCTCCTTCATCTGGCAGCAGATGCTATGGCACAAAGTGGGATGATCCCCTAAACAGAGCCTTTTTGCAGTGAGCAAAACCATCCCTTTATACACCCACAGACGCTGCTTGAGAGGACTTGCACTGTTGCCCCACCATCTGGCCCAGCTGCCCCCTTGGGAGAGGAGTGGGTTGGATGTGATCCTTCCTTGCCGGGATGGGGGGTGCCTGGCAGTGCTGCCCTGTTGGGCTGGCCAGGGAGAACTGAGGGACTGAGCATGGGTGTTCTCCCCTTCCCCGCTTCTGAAAAAAGGAAGGTCACTGCCTGCATGGTGAGTTGTGTGCTGATGGCTGCTCGTGATAGGTTACATGCAAAATCCCTCGCTTCCCTGAGGATGCTACCAGTTGAAAGCTCTTATGGCATTTTAAAAATAGCTAGAGGGGGAGAAAATGAGAAGATGGATAGGTAGGTGGATCCCTAATAAGGAGAGAAGAGGAAACAGCTATAGAGGGAATGGAAAGACTTTAGTGAACGGCATGTGAGTGATTACTGAGGGAGGGGGTGGTGTGGTCATGCTGAGCTGCATGCCCAGCAGGAATGGGAAACCCTATAAAAAGCTTGTCTGTGAGCTATGTTCCTTGCACGTGCTGGGGAGAGGGATGTGGTGAACATCAGCTCGGGCTGCCTGTCCTGTGGGTGCTCACTGCATTCTAAGAGTAGCCATTAAAAATAATCTGTGACTCCTGGATGGCTGGCCTGGGCAGGCTGCTGCTCTTTTGTGATTTCCCCTGAACGGCTCCAGGCTCATGTGTGCTCCTTCCCTGCCCCAAGGCTCGTGTCTTGCCTGGGAGCTGATAGATGAGATTGGTCCTGGCTCTGGCTTTTCCCAAGGTGGCCTTTCCCACATGGGCTGTGCTCCAAGGAAGATGCTTAGAGCTGCCTCTCTGCTCTGTTTCCTGACTTTCTGCTGCCTGACAGCTTGCAGCACCCAGAGGCAAGATTTAGTGGTGGTGGGTCACTGCTGTGGCTGGGTGAGGGTGCAGTTCCCCACAGCCTGGCTGAGGCAGCGGTCCTGGAGCTGCTGGCAGGAGGTCCCTTCAGCAGAACAGCCCTGCTCTGCCTTGTGTCGCTGCCAGCACAGCATCTCTCCAGTCCTGGGAGGCAGCTCCAGGCCTTTCCCTGTACTTGTAGCAGCTCTCCCCATCACTCAGGGAAGATTACACAGAGTGTCTCCAAGAAATGCTAATTGCTTTGGCTTGTGCTTGGTAGAGCAGAGCCACTGGGCACTTGGAGCTCTTAGTCAGCTTAGAGATCTGCCAGATCCTTCCTCCTCTTCCCCTGGAGAGCCAGCAAAGCTCTGCTCTGGACACTTCTGCTCCCCACAACCCTGGACCCCAGGTGAGCTGCAGGCTTGCACTCAAGCTCACCCAGACCTGTGGTCCCACATACCCAGAGGCACAAGGCATGGTGTGCTCACACAGGGGTGTTGCAGCCTCAGGGTGAAACACCACAAAGCCAGCCCCCCAAAGGCACAGTGCAGGGTCAGGTGAACCCCTCATGCGAAGGGACAACAGGAGTTTCCCATCCTGAAGGATGAGGTTGGAGCTTGTGTTGGAGCAGAAGCCATCAGCACTGTTCTACCATCTGTCCTGCTGGACCCCTCAGCTGCTGCTGCCCATTCCCTGATCTACCACTGGCTATTAAAGCTCTGGGCAGCCAGGTTGGTTTGGTGCAGGGTCCTGGGAAGCATTCTTGGCTTTACCCCTGCTTTAACTGCAGGGTAAAAGAAAAATGCTGTCAACAAGACTCTTCTGTCAAACTTGCCAGCCTGTCCCATCCGGGCTGCCTCCCTTTTGCTTGTGGTGGTTTTTTTTGTGGTGTTTTGTTTTGTTTTTTATTTCCTTCTTCCTCATCACCAGGGCAAATACCCAGGGAAGCAGAGGCTGGTGATGGGTTAACCCTACCCATCTCTAGCCTGGAGAGCATGTGCTGCCCAGCCCTTCTATTGGGCTCTTGCGAAAGATTGCCACTTGTCTGTTAGCTAATCTCACTGTATTTCAAGCCCACAGCTTATTTTAATACTGTAGCATGGGACCTGAGGTGCAAGCACAGCCACCCTCTGTGGGTGCTGAGGTCTCTACCCTACCTCCTTTGCCAAGCCCTGGGGCAGCCCCTAGCCTGGGGTGGGCTAAAGACGTTCCTTCTGCCCTCGCTGGCTTCTGCTGACTTTGAGAACCTTTTCAGCTGGTCTGAAATAACTTCTGGGGGAGCAGCGGATGGTGCTGAGCCAGCAGCATGGTCCTTTCTGGCAAGTGCCTGTTACCCTTCCCAAGGCAGGGGTACCCCCAGTCCCCTCTCCTGCCTCGCCTGCCCTTTGCTGGGCTGGGTGAGAGCATCCTGGCAGCGCGTGGCAGAGCACGGGCTTGTCCAGAGAGGTCATCTGCGGCTGCCCCTGCCCTTGCTCCTCACTTGGCTGGTCAGGTGGCATAAAGGGTCTGGTCTGGGAAATAATTCTGTTCCTTGGCAGGCAGGTTTGGGCTCATTTAAGCCAAAAGCGTGTGCAACAAAGCACATGTTCATTTCCCCCCACTGAAAGGGGACTTGTTCCCTGGAAAGTGCCAGCTCTGCTGGGCCTGTTGATTGCCTGTTAATTGTCACTAATGAGGAGCTGGGAGATGTGGCTTCCAAAGGCTATCTGGGACAGACTGTCACTTTGGAGAGGGAAATCTCAGCAAGGAAGGGAGCTGTGACCTTGGTGCAGCTCAGTTGCTCTGCATGAATGGGTTTGTTACTGGAGGATGCCCCAATTCCTGTGCCTGTGGCACCAGGCAGCAGCGCTTAGCCCTCACTTCAGAATGTGGAGTGTGGAGGGTTAAGAGGATCTCTGGTGCTTACTGTACACAGACGGATTTATTTACGTATATATAGCAGGGAAGTGGGATGGGGAGGCTAAACCCACCCTCCCTGTGAGGGAGGGTTAAATCTGTGGCTGGCCGATGTAGGGAGCACAGGGCTGTGGGACAGCGGGACCTGATGCCAGAGCTTGGCTGTTTGCCTTCAGTCTGATGGTTGAAGGCTGTTTTTTTCCCCAGCCCTGATGAAAGGCACTAAAGGCTTTTAGCAGGAGACAGCAACGTCTGCTTGCCTGCCGCTTCCCATGCTGGCAGCCCCCCCTTCCTTTTGAAGTCGGGTTTCTGGGCGTACGCAGGAGCTGAGGAGAGCACAAGTGTGGGAAGGAGGAGGGGAGGTTATTACGCCTGTGCTGAAACCCCTCATATGCTCAGGGGAGTGTATTGTTCTAGATGTGCCTTGTCCTGCCGTGTCCCCCACTATCCCCAGCACTGAGCCTGCTTGGCATCTGTGGGCCCCATGGCTGGACTGCCCTGGGTGCTGCCAGCAGAGGCTCATGATGTCACTGGAGGGGATATTAAGCCCCTTAGAGTGCTGTGTGAGCACCAGTACAGAGGTGAGCTCTTACCTGCTGAGACAGCCCTGTGCTGCAGCAGGAGTGGGTGCTTCTCTCCCCCAGCAGCAGCTTTCTGGGTGCCCATTGCCTGCTGCCCTGCTCCAGCTGCTCCTGTAGCATCTGTGTGAATTCTGTGGTTTCTCTCATCTTATCTTTGCTAAAATGGCTGAGCTGTTTCCCTCAGTGCTATTCCCAGGAGTTTTCTCGGGTTTTTTTTCTCCCCTTCCTGCCAGACTTTCATGTACCACCAGCCCTGCTGACCACCTCCTGGTCTCCAGGTACCTGCTGCTGTCCCTGTGGTCAGTGGGCTGAGGCATCACCCCAGCACTCGCTATCTGCCTGCAAGAGGTTCTTTCTGTGTTTACCATTCAGCTATCACAAGGATGGCTCAGTAGAGGGGGAGCTTCCCTTTGGGATTTGTTATTTCATTAGAATAAACAGACGAGTGGGATGTTATTTACCATTCCAGCTGAAAGAGGTTGTAGTTGCTGCTTTTTGACCCAAACCCCGAAGTCTGTGTTTTAATTCTCTACCTTTAATGAAGTAGGGTGGAGAAGTGACAGCAGAGACAGCTTGTGTTCTTGAAGTACTAGGGCTTATATCAATGTATTGTGGTGGCATCTCTGCCTTCTACCCTGGCCTTGAATTAGGGATTCAGGTGAGCCCCAAGCCATGTGACAAAGTAGACTTTTTGTTACTCCTTGGCTCTGGGCTCCTTTTTCAACCAGCCATGGAAATGGCCCACCACTGTGGGCTTGGGGTTGGGATTGGCTATTGCTCTGAAGGACCCTGTGTTCTTCTTGAGGGTCTTGGTGGTCTAGCCTCTGAAATGCCTTCAGGGGGGCTCACGGAATGCAGGCAGCCCTGTTTGAACAGAGCTGGCTCAGCTGTGCTGAGAAATGGACCCGGACCCCAAAACTGGGGTGTAGTGGAGAGTGGGAGTGTGGGCAGCCCTGAGCTATCATGCTGTGTGAGATGTGCTGTGACCCAGAGGCTGGGCCAGTCCATCTCTGCTAGTGGAAGAAGGAAGGTGCTGAATAACCTGGCCTCAGACACCCAGCTATCCATCACCTTAGAGGGCCTCTTCAGTTAGGGACTTGAGAACTGCCTCAGGGTGTGGGAAGCTCTCCATCCAGCCTTCTGTGTGTCTTAGCAGGGTGCTGCCTGCCTGGGCCCCAGCAGGACCTCAGGCTGCCATCCTGGGAACGTGCTATGTCCCGGAGGCACCATTTCCTGGGACAGTTACAGCAGGGTTGACAGACAAAGCCTCAGTGGTGCACTCCATGCACATTCTGGGTTGCCTTGTCGAAGATCATCCTAAGGTGAGCAGCCCAAAGACAGCTCTCTTTCTCTTCCACAACCTGTGCTTTCCCATCTCATCTCTCCTTCCTGCTCCATGACTTTAAACTGTTTCCTTTTTTCCCTTTTTTTTCCCACTCCCAACCCTTTTTCCGGTTCTTTTTTCTTCATTTCTCTCTTTCTCTGATGTCAGTTTTGATCACCCTGGCTGTGTACCAGGGTTGCCATGGTGACTTCCAGAGCATCTCTGCATCCCACAGTAGTGGTCCTGAACTTGCCCTGGCCATGGGGAGTGGCAGGGCACCCTCCTGCCCCTCAGAGCGGGCAGCTGCTGCCTCCTCCCGGGGATGGAGGCCCATGAGGACATCCCTGCGACACACCCTGCTGTCCAGGGAAAGGACAGGTCAGAGCATGGAGTGGCCCCTCACCAGCTCAGGATGGGGCTGTGCAGCATCTTGTGCAGGGGGCTAGGGGAGGAACTGGCAAGGCTGACTGTGTGGCACAGCTTTAATTGCCTCTTGCAGCCAAAGCTGTTAATCCTCAATAAATATTTCTATAATGAGCGAGTGCTACTTCAGCAAAATAGGAGCTGCTGCAGCACAGGCAATCCCTTTAGGTTTATTGGGGCAGCACCACCTGCCAGCAGAGAGGAGTACAAAACCCTATCGATGCAGAGCTGTGCCCTATTGCAGAACATGTGCACCTTTCCTCTTGCTCTTGGGAACAGGCTTCCTTTTCCCATCTGAGGAACCATGTTATTTCTGCTCTCGGTATCATCACCTGTTGCCACCCAAGTGGCTGTGGTGACTTGGCCTTGCCTTGGCCAGGCTCTGGGCCCCAGAGCTTTCTGTGTCTTTGGGCAAGAAGCAATCTGGATGCTGGATCTAGTCTTTGTCCATGATGTGGAGGACTAAGGTTGGTAGCGGGGACTTGGATGCATCCCTTGGCTGTGGTCTGGTGTTGGAGGACACAAGTGGAGCTGCAGTTTGGAGGCAGTGTGTGGCTTGTGGCCTTCTGGTGATGATTTGCAGACAACAATATATCTTTTCAGTATTTGTCAGAGCTTCTGTGCCCCTCTCATGAGATAATTAGGATGACGTGTTATTAGCTGATTACTGGGGAAACATATTTACTGAGGATTTATTCTGGAAACAACATTAATCTCCTGTATAGTTGCTAAACCCCCATAAATAATCTGATTTTGATAATCAATTGCTTTTGCAACCCCTCCATAAATCTCAATTAAATGCACATTTAATTCACATAAAGTTGCCAAATTTGCTTGTACGTTTCTGTCCTGCTGTTTGCCTCAGGCAGATGTCTGTGTATGTGCAAGCTCAAGTCTGTTTATCAGGCAGCCTGAAACCAGAACACGGTTTGCCAAGGCGGAGCAGTTACAGTAAGAGTAACACTCCTCTCCTGTGGTCCTGCGTGGAGAACCCAGCACATCCCCGCTTCCTGCTGCCAGAGCCGCTCGAACGTGAGCGCTTCACAAACATCACCCTGCACGGCCCTTCCCTGGCTGGTGCCTCTGCGCTGGGGTTTGCAGGGAGGGCAGCAGAGCAGCTGAGGGACGTAGTGCACCTGGACCAACCTGGGCTTGCCCGAGGCGCGTGGGTGTGCTGAGGAGGGGCAGGGAGCAGCCATACAGTTGATGAAACCCATGCAGAGGTTTTCAGCAGCACTTGCCTGGGATGGAAACAGAGCCTTGTTGGGCTTGGTTGAGTCCTGAGTGCCCCTGGGCCAGCTGTGTGCTGGCAGGTGGGTCTGGTCTAGCAGAATGTGGTGCTGGCAGCTTCCTTGGGATCTGGATGGAGACTGCAGGTATCAGCTGGGCTCAGTTTGTTGCTGGGGCTTTGATTTATTTTATCTTCTTGTTTTTGCAAACAGCACAAGGCTAGCTGCAGTGGGGTGCACCCCACAGAGGGCAGAAAGATGGGCTTGTGGCAGAGGTCTGGAGGTGCTGGTGACATGGACCCTCCAGGAGCACAGCAAACCTTCTGTTGCCTTTCATGGTGTGGGGTCTTGGCCCTTACCTGTGCTGCTTGGGTGCTGGCCCCTGCAGCTGCAGGGGCTGAGGCTCTTTGGAGTGCAGCCTCCCCATTCCTGCTGCCTTTGCTGGAGCACTGGGACTGGCAGCTTGGGCTGCGATGATCTCTGTGATGGGGACTGTGCTAGGGGAGCCATAAAAGACATGATGAAGCTGTTTAAATTGCTGGGAAGACGTCTACTAAGATCTCCTCCTGAGCCTGGCTGGAGCCCAGCCTGCTAATTATGGTGGTAGGGGAAATACACAAACATACAGATGGCAAGAAGAACAAAAACTGCTGTCTTTTAATATCAAAAGCTCAGTTTCTGGCCAACTGAAACTGACACATGGCAGAAGCTAAACGGTAACAGCTTTGGGTGAGATTGGAGCACCTCGGCAGCCTGAGCGGGAGCTCTTAAGGCACTTGTGGAGCCCAGAGGGGGCCCTGCCCCCCCAGGGCAGTGGCATGGACCCCAGCTTGCCAGCAGCTACCATCGGAGGAATGAGAAGATCAGCCTGGGGTGGTGGCTGGCTGTGCACGCCTACATGTGCTAGGAGACAGCCACGGGCAGGGCTTGCAGCTGCAGGCTGCCCAGAGCCCCTTGCTAGCTTTGCACCAGGGATGGCATGTGACTGCTCCAGCCTGCTCCATCCCAGGGACTCCTTGGTGCATCCCTGCATTTTAGGGAGGGTTTCCTCCCTGTGAGCACACCTTTCACCTCTGTTAGGTGGGTTGGGGCAGTGGCTTGCAGAGAAGCCTCAGATGCTGCTATCAGGCACTTGTTACTGCTCCTGGCCAGCCCCTCATCGCTGTGCTCAGGGCTGCTGGTGGTAGAGGAGCACCCCTTCCAGGGTATCTTTCTGTTGTCCCTTACAGTGCCAAAGGGTTGTGCTCTTTGCAGCTTGTGAAAGAAGCTCTGTCCCATGGGGTGTTACCCTAATGCAGGCACTAAGGATGGGGTCTGTGAGATGGACATTGGGCAGCAAGAAGTCTGCGGGTCACTGTGCCTGTCTGGTGCCCTCTGCTATCCTGCAGTGCCTTGGTGGTTGTGGGGCTCTCCCTGGCATGATGCTGTCCCCCACTGCACCCTACCACCTGCACAACCCTGGGGCCTGCTGTGCTCTGCTCTCTGCCACCCATATGCATGGCCAGGTGTCTCAAGCTCTGGGTGTGGGGGGATGTACAATCTTTTTATGGCCACTTAAAGGCTCCATTTGCTACCTTTAACAGAATTAGAGTGAGGATCACAATAGATTAGGAAAAGCAGTAAACACCCTCTGTGCTGCTCTGGGAAGGCTGAGGCTTTGCTGAGCCCTTCTCTGAAGAAGGATTTGCAGTTTTTGTAGGATGCTCTATGTTAGTTGACTGCAGGTGTGTGTTTTGCCTCTTCCAACCCTGTGGTTTGCAGGCAGTTTGATGGTTTTCAGGGCTCCAAGGGGACGTGGCAGTGCCCTTTGTGCTACAGCTCTGGGCTGTGTTGCCCCTGTCCCTGGAGCACAGCTGATGAGATCCCAGTTGTTTTAGAAAACACCTTCCCAGGAGAGGGGAATTTGGAGGCTGCCAGGGAAGCTTATGCTGGTATTTTACTGCTAGCCCTGAGCTGTAATTCATCCCCTGGAATGGGACTGGCTGGGGCGGGTGGCTGGGTCCTATCCCTCTGAGCACGTGCTGATGGCATTGAGATTGCTCTGTAACATATACTCCTTCTGTGCATCCTATTTATGGGGAGATTGTCCCCTCTGTGACGCCAGGGCTTGTTTTGCCAGCTGTCACCTCCAGTCCAAATTCCCATTTCATTGCATTAATATCTATACAGTGTTGTCAGAGATTATTTCAGTTCCCTCCCTGGTGTAGAAGGAGTTAAAAATAGCAAATCCAGCGCCCCTCATTCCCTGGCTATGGCGCAGTCTCAGGTTGGAGTTACAATGCCAGCGTGAGTATAGTTTAAAATAAGTGAGTGTACCATGCCCTGCAGAATAGGAGAACAAGCTCCAGCCTGGAGAAATGACCTGGAGGAGTCTCTCTGCTTCTAACCTGTGCCTGCAAAAGGCAAGAATTTCCCTTTCTTGCAGTGATTTATTGTCCAGTCAGATGATGATACACCCAGGGTGGTTACTGGAGTAGTGTGGGAGGTGGTCAGCCCATCAGGGAATCAACTGATCGCAGAAGAAACCAGGAGGAAATTAGCTCAGTGCATTATGGTTTGAGGCTGTCTTTCTAGAACATCACGTGCAGACCACCTTGCCAAGTATCGGCTGGATGCTAAATGGGACGATCAGGGCAGAGAGGTGCTGAACTCAGCAGTGCTGTGGTCCCTCTGAAATAGCAGAGTGCAGACACACGGGCTGACCAGGCAGATGCTCTCCCAGAAGTGGGTACCAGACTATGTAAGCAACAGTTTGCTGCAAGGTGGCAGGTTGCCAGCCTGGCTCTATCTCATCTAATGGGGCTGTTCTCTGATCTGGTATAGAAAATCCTCAATCCCCACATTTTTCACTCTCAGGCACTGCCCTAGTTTAAAAATGCTGGCTCCTGGCTTGCTTTGTAATATTTTAAATATAGCATCCTTTATGTTTTTGATGTATGCACCATATGTTTTGAAAACTGCAACAAAATCCATTGGGCTTGTGGGTGGAGGTTAAAGGGAAAAAGCATTTCCATACGGGAAGCCACAAATACAAAACACAGCAGCAAACAGAAAATCCCTCCATGCATCAGCCAGAAATAAGCTCCTTTCTGTCCTGGCTGTCTCCAGTGTGTTCGTGTGAGGAACCAGCCTGAATGTTTCCATTGTGTCAGCTCCTGTCCCGGACACCCTGGCACTGACTCCACAGCCCCCTCCAAGGCCCAGCTGGAGATGCTACCGTGTTAGAGACCAACTGACAGCTCCTTTGCCCTTTCTCTTCCTCAGAAAGCCCCTTTGCTGCTTTCTGGGTTCTTTGTTGTTTGGGGTTTCTTTTCTACTTTTTTTTTTTCATCTGGGTTGGATCCCTTCTGCTGAAGCTTGCTCAGGCTGGTGCATCTCTGGCTGGTGGTGGTGGGTGGGCTTTGGCAGTGGAGGGGAGAGTCCCCTGAGCTCCATGAACTCCCACACAGCTCAGACTGCCTCCCAGCATTGAACACAGACGCTATTTAGCAGGAAATTTAGCCTTAGCAAAATGATGAGCTAACAGTTTTCATCTTTTGGCCAGGACTTCAAGTTTAGTTGCTTCTACCATGCACATCTGGCACCCCTTGACACTAGGGCCCAAGGGCATCCTCTTGCCTGGATCTCCTAACCCGTCCAGCCCGGTTAGAGCAGAAAATAGGATTGTGAGGGCTGGAGCTGACCTCCAGCCAAGGTGTGTTCCTGCTGTGCTCTTGCTATCTGAGGCTGCTGGGTGAGCTGTTTGGCTGGCTGTAGCTCACCCACTTGTCATGCCTCATGAATAAAATCTGGGGGAGGAGATGTGCTCCAACTAGTGCCTGGCTGCCTCCCTTAAGACCACCCTGCAGGTCTTCTCTCCAGCCAGCATCACCCCAGGTGAGCAGGAGAGTGGATGGTGACCAAGAGCAGCAGTGGGGCTGCTGAGACCCATGTGGCTGTTACGTGGCCCAAAGCTCCTGCTGGGAGTGGCAGCCCTGGTTTAGCTTTGCACTTGGAGGATGGGCGGGATGTAATGGCCAGGTGTACTGAGGGAGGGAATGTCATGGGATGCTCACAGTGGAGGAGGGGGTGTGGGGAAGCCTTTCAAATTTTCTCTTGCTCTGCAGCATTCCATTGCACCAGAGATTTGGGGCTGGGACTGTGTCATCCCATGGGATGTACGTGGCTTGGGATGACAGAGTCCAGCAGCAGGGCAGGGCAGGACTGCTGCCAAGGGCTTGGCTGTATGCTGCAGCATGGTGTCCTCCAGAGAACATGGTCTCGGGTGGTCCTCTTGCACCTGGGATCCACTGAGAGTCACCAAGAGCAGCCATGAGTTTCCATTACTATCTGGATGGGTTTGTGCTCACCTACATCCCTGTCCTAGGGTAGTCCCCACCCCACTTTTAGGACCCAGGCAGAGCTCAAGTCATGGTTGTGTGATGTCTGTGTGCAGGATGCGCTCATCCACCTCGTGCCCCAGGCTCATACACAATTTATTTGTATCTATAGCAGCTTGGGTGAGATTTTTTTTCTAAGCTGAACCAGATGTAAGCATGAAATCTCATCTTCAGCCTCTCAGCAGGGATGCCTCCTTGCCTGCCTCAAATAAACCTTTCTACAGCCCAAAATGCTGATCTCAGAGAGTGCTGCACATCTGCTGGGGAGGTGGTGGCCAGAAGGAGCCACACCAAATGCTGGCAGTGGCCCTGACATAGTGCCCTGGATGCAGATAGCAGGCTGGGGATGCCTCTGGGATGCTGCACAGGGATGTGTACAGGGGTTAGAGGGCAGGAGTGTGTTTGTTGGGTAGTGCCATGTCCTTGGCCAGCTTGTTGTTGGTTCTGCCTGTAAAAGGATTTGTGCAGTGCTATAGGAACCTGGTCTCATCTCTCTTGGCAGCTGTGGTGAGGGCTCTGGACCTAGAGGGCTGTGACCCCCTCAGTACATGGCTGGGATGCACAGCATGAGACTGGGGGTTCTTTGCAGTTCCCTGCTGGCAACTGCATCTCTGCATCACTCTGGGCTTTGCTCTGGCTGCTTATTGCTTCATCAGACCTCTTAAACTGTGGCTGACCCTCTGAAGTGAGAGGCAGTCCCTCAAGAGGGAACTCTTCTGGCTTTCTGGGCCTGGATCCAGCATCTTACCAGCCTCCCAAGGGGAGAGCTGATGTGAGTGCGTGCAGGCAGCTGCTCAGGGCATCCAAGTGTGTGCATCCCATGGTGGTGGGGCACCTCTGTAGTCTCCTGATGGAGCAGGGGGGGAGAGGAAAGCTCTAGGCAGTGCACGGGCTCTGGATTTGACCTCTGTTGCTGTCTGTATCCTCTATCTCTTCCTCAGCTTGCACACATGTGCCTCTCTCTCCTTCTTCCCCCATGGCTTCACTGCTCCCTCCTTTTGAAAGCAAATCAAATTGATAGTTGCCTGCACTTCTAGTCTGCTCCATGCAGCTCCCCAGCCATTTGCCAGCTTGTGCCATGCAGCCCAGTGTGCTGCAGCCATGCCCTGCCTGGCTGCCAGCTCTACACCAGCTCGATGGCAGCCCCTGTACAGCCTGGCTGTCTCCTGGACTGTGGGTGACAGTTGGGCTCCTGGCCCCAGCTGTGGGAGCTGCAGGGTGCTTTGGAGTGTTCTGAGTCAAGCTCTTCTCAGCCCTGCACATCCTGCAAGAGGTGGCTTGTGGCCACCAAAGCCACCAGGCACCCAAGCTGAGGGTAAAAGTGCCTCGTGCAGGGACCTCAGTGTGCCTGGGTAGAGCCCAGTGGAACTGGGATCTGGTCCAGCTGTGCTGTAGTGATGCCTCAGGCAGGGCCTTGGAGGCTTGCTCATGGGGACAGAGGAGCTCTGATCTGGTCTCCTCCACCCCTGCTGCACTTGCTAACTGGCAACCAGTGTGTTTTCCTGGCCAGGCTGCTCTTGCAGGGCGGGGAGACCTGCCAGAGCTGGCAGCACCAATCTCCCTATAGCCATCAGGGGATGGAGATGCGGATCCCACAGGCTGGGGGAAGCATCTCGTTTCCCAGCACTGCGAGTCTCAAGTTGCTGGTGGGGGGCTTCATACCACTGCAGTGAACCTGGATAGCAGTTGGGTAGGTGAATGCTGGGGTCCTGCACCAGCAGGGAGCACTCCTGGTCACCCCAAAAGTGTGCTTTGGACTGCTGCAGTCCTCACGGGTGACCCACTGAATCTGGGCTTTGGCAACCAAGAGGCTCAACCACCTCTGGGTGCTGCAGCCAAAGCTGGCCGTGTGGATGGCTGCCACTCCCCAGCTTCATCATCAGGGCAGTTCCCCATTCACTGGGCCATTTTGTGACTCCTTCCTCATGTCTGAGTGGGGTGTGAGCTTTGGGGCTGTGACTAGCTAATGCCCTTGTGGATTTTAAGAGAAAGAAGGAAAGTGGCTGCCTGGCTGGCAGAGGTGTGGAGCGTCCTTACTTCTGCCTGGGAATGGGGCAGGGAGGGCTGCTTGCAGCTGTCCAGCCAGAGCCACCCTGGGGCAGTACCCAGCACCAGCTCTTGGTACCATCTCTTCCTTCTCGGCATAACTCATGCTCTGGGCTCAGCACAGCTCCTGCCCTGGGCAGCCATGCGTTTCAGCCATTATTAATTAAAATGCAATCTATCCTTTCTCTTCCTCTCCCCAAGACGCCAAGAACTGCTAAAATATTCTCAGGGATAATAGGGAAGGGAATTAAATAGTTACTATGAAATTTGAGCTGTGCCTTTTGGAGATTTATTGCCACTCCTAGAGCCTGAGCTTCCCCGTTGAGTACTCCATCTCCAGCCCCGCGCTCGGTGGGAACGCGGTGCCTGCCTGGAGAGGGGCACATGGTGTAGCATCCTCAGGCAGCTACGGCACGCTCAGCCTGCGCGTGGAAATGGGGCACCAGGTGCTGAGGGATCTCTTCTCTGTGGGCTGTCAGAGGGGCTGAGTTCCTCACCTCTGACCTGCGTGGGGACCTGTGGCGCTGGGTAGCAGTTCTGGGCTGCAGCCCAGTGCCCCGATGGGACAGGCACTCTGGGTGTGATACTATGGGTAAGGGTAAGGACTGTACTGCTTGTAGAGAGTAGCTCTGTGTGCACGTGTGGTGCTGGGACCAGAGGCAGGCAGAAGCCAGCAGGATTGCACTGGCAGCTCTGGGCACTGTGCCCAGGAGGGTGACCATGGGAGGAGCACCCCTGCCCTGCCTGTGAGGAGATGGCTGCTGTATTCTTGCTTTCCTTCTCCCAGTTCTTTCCTTCGCCCAGTTCTTCCGTTCCTCCTGCAGATTGCCCCTGGGTAGGGCCATGCACAAGGTGGGGAGCAGCTGGCCTGGTGCAGGGGGACTGAGCATCCCACAGACCTTTCTTAGAGGGGATGAAATGGGAGGAACTGCCTGGTGCTGTCTGTTAGACATTGCAAAAAAATCGCCAAATCCTGGTTGCATCCTGACTGGGGTACAGCTTGGGTCTGGCACAGGGAGCCAGGCTGCCAACCTCCCTTGGGGATCCCGCTCACCCTCACTTTGGGGGTCTGTGGAACCCAGATCTCTGCTGGAAGGAGTTCCCATGATGTCTGCAAACAGGCAAACGTGCTAGCACCAGGCGTCCCGGCTGCAATTGCAGTTCAAGGAGATCTTGTTGCCATGACAAGCTGTACAGGTATTATCTGGGAAAAAAAGCCCCTGTCAGTGCTTGTTGGAGATGGGAGAGAAGGAGCCAGTGTGGAGGGCACATACATACCACGCAAGCCACATGCTAAGGGGACTCCAAGCACATGTTGAACTCCTTCTAACACGTGTTATTTCCCAGTGTTACACCCCCAAGTCCTCCTGCTTTGCTCCTGCCCCCTCTCAAGCTGTGTGACCCTCAGGCTCCCACACATGGGGGTACACAGCCATACTTCCAGCCCCTTGCCCTCCTCCAGTCCCCACACAACCATCCCAGCAGGGCATTTTCAGGAAAGAGAAGGTGTTAGTGAAGCTCTTGAGAGAGGCTAGCCCCATGCTGCACCATTTGCCAGGCTCATGCTCACCAAGCCCTCTGCTTCTTTGTTTATTTAGTAGCAGAGGCTGGTGAGGGATGATTAAAAGGTGATTCTGTGCTGGGAAGTGAATGCTGTTAAAAACCCCGGTGCCTCTGAGCAGGTGCTGCTTCTGGAGTGAGAGGATCAGTGGCAAGGGGTACAGCCCAGCTCTGGGCACCCACATCATGGCACAGATCAATGTGGGGCTGGGGGTGCTTGTCCTGAGCACCTGAGGTAGGGTGCTCATCCTCCTCCTTTGCCTTCTGAGTGGTGAAAGGACCTCTTTCCCTAGAAAATAACTCCTGCCTCAGTGGTGCTGTGGGAGGGACTGTCACTGCAAGCCTGGGAGTGAGGACACCACTTGTTCCCTGTGGCTGCCACTGGGCTGGGTGGCTGGAGTTGTTGGGATGGCACGACCCCGAGATCACCAGCTCCGAGGCAGCTCAGGGAATAGCTGTCAGGCTGGGGAAGTTTGTGAGTGCAGCACAGGGCTTCCTGCTGTCATGCTGCTCTGCACTGAGGTCTTTGAATGTCCCTGCAGCTGTAAGAACTAGAAGAGAAACTTTTTCCTCTTTGTCTTGAAAATCTGGAAAAATCACAGTGCGGCAGTTCCAGCAAAACAGGGACACTCTGGGGCCCCTCTCCCAGCACACCCCATGGCCCTGCTGGCACTGGGGCTGGGTGGCCTCAGGGGGGTTACCCAGGGGGTTGCAGGTTTCTGTAGGGGAGGAGGTAAAACCTACCCCAGCTGTAAGTGGGGTCTTTGGGTTTCCCCAGCACGTTATGGCCCTGGCTAGGGTGCCCGTGCTGGGGAAGTAAACATCCTGCAGGCAGGCACAGGCAGCTGCCAGCAGCCAGGTCAGTGCGAGGAGACAATCACCGGCTTCCTCAGCACTCACATGTGGAGAATTATTTCCATTGATGCAGCCAGGAACAAACTCTGCTGTGTGAGCAGAGCCCTCACTGTTTACTGCTCCATCTTTTATCTCTTTTTTTCCTTCTATGCTCTTTCTCCTTCTCTCCTTCCTTATTTCTCTTTACCCTTGTCCTTTGTCTACTCCAACTGTTTCTGATTTCCCTTCTCTTTGTTTTTGGAATGGTAGCAGTGTGTCCCACCTCAGCACGTGGTACTGCCATGTCCTTGCTGCTAGCACAAAGCTTTGGCACCTCTTTGGGCACCTTCCCATGTCACTGGCCAGCCACAGCAGCTGGCACCACTTGAGTCTGTGTGACAATGACAGTTTGCTGCTTCTTCCCAGTTGCAGCTTGACAGCACCTCAAGTACTGTGTCCAGTTTGGGGCACCACAGTACAAGAAAGACATTGACGTACTGGAGTAGGTACAGAGGAGAGCAATGAAGCTGGTGAGGGGACTGGAGAACATGTCTTATGAGTAGAGTTATTGTTCTCTACAGCTGTCTTAAAGGAGGTTGTAGTGAGGCAGGTGTTGGCCTCTTCTCCCTATAGCTGATGACAGGGCAAGAGGAAATGGCCACAAGTTGTGCCAAGGGGAGTGAAGATTGGATATTGGGGAAAAAATTCTTTACTGAAAGAGTAGTTAAGCATTGGAACAGGCTGCCCAGGGAAGTGGTGGAGTCACCATCCCTGGAGGTATTCAGCTGTGTAGATGAGGCACTTCAGGGCATGGTCTGGTGGTCATGGAGGTGTGGGGTAGAAGGTTGGACGTGATGATCTTGGAGGTCTTTTCCAACCTTAATGATTCTATGATTCTGTGATGAGTTCTTGGGAAACCCCCAGCAGTGGCTGCTTTGCTTCCCAGTGTGGTGCTGGGAACTTGGA
>VWZY01009271.1:355570-370642 GCA_013399075.1 Chloroceryle aenea
TAATTGTGCTGATTGGGCTGAGCTGTGGCTGGAAGCAGCGTGTGGCTGGAGTTGGGAGTCCCCTGGGGTTCAGGGGTCTGGGTCAGAGCGGGCAGAGGGAGGAGGCCACCCCTGCCCTGCCTGGGGTCCCACCTACGGTCACTCAGCTGTATCTCGCATAGGTGCTTTCGTTTACCCCACTTCTTGCCACCTCAGCAGTAAGGGAGGGCGATCCCGAAACCACCCCCTCCTCCTCTGGGGTGGGGGCAGCTGCAGCCTTTCGAGTCAGAGGAATCAACTTTGTTGACGGGGAGCTAAAGCAAACCACCCAATCTTCTCCGAGAGCTGGATAAAGGGCTGCTGAGCTGTCAGCACTGGGAGGCCAGCCCCAGCAGCCTCTGGAGAAGGAGATCTGCTGCAGCATGGGGCACGGGAGGGTCGTTATCTGCCTGGGTCACAGGAGATGTTTGTGGGTGATTTAATCAGCCTGTTAATTATTACCTGCACCACGTGTGAAGCTGCTCGGCTCGGTGGGAGCTGCTGGGGGGAAGGACATACCCTGCAGCACAACGAGGGGTGCCCGGGGGGGTTCTTCCAGCTGTGATGCCTGTTCTGAGAGCCTCTGCCCCTCCAGTGCCCTGTGGCTCTGTTGGGGGCTCCTTGGGGAGGTGACACCCAGTCATTGCCCAAGGGGCTGGGGTGCCAAGTGAAGCTGGCAGGTTGAGGGTGCTGCAGCCCTGGGGGAAGGCCCCAGCTCTGGGTGCGCGTTTGCTTCTGCTGAGGGGGAGATTTTGCACCCACAGCCATGCTCTGAGTGTGGGCATTGCCAGGAGAGCCTCGTCACAGACTGGGGCTCTGCTGCAGGGCTGCACCCCTCCCTCTGGGCCGCGCTGTAAGGGATGTGCTGCCAGTATGGGGCTGGGTGGGAAGGGAACTGCCGTGATCCCCTTGTTCTCCAGTTTCTCCTTTAATCCGGTTATATAGAGAAGCAGCTTGACTGGCTCCACAGCAGTGAGCAATGTTTTGTGCAGCTTGTGGGCTGGCAGGGGCATGAACGTTGGTGATAATCTTAGCTCCTTGCAAGCTCTGTTGCCTGTAATGACACTTCCCTCTATTCAGGACTCCGGTTTCCATGTGTAAGACTGGAGGAAGGACATGAAACTGTCTCTCCTGCAGAAGAGAGTACAATGGGATGGGGACATTTGGCGTATTGTTCCTGCAGCTTGTTCTCTCGTGCCTATGGTTTGGGAACTGGCTGGGTGGAAGGAGCAGAGCACCAGCCCCTGGTGTGGGCCGCAGCTCCCCTTGCTCTTCTGCACTATTTGGTGGGGTGGCAAGGACTCCGAGAAACAAACTGCTTCAGCACAAAGAGGGCTTGGGGAAGAGTGTGGCTGAGAGTGTGACTCTGCTGCTCGGCCGGTCTCTGCTGAGGTGAGCAAGTGGCTGGGAGTAAGGCCATGCGATAAGGCTTCCTGCAGAGCTATTTATACTGGGGAGATGAGCTGCTGCTGGCAAAGGCACTGGACCAGATGCAGGACCCTTCACACAAGCACTGCTCAAAGTGGCCGTGCTGGTAAAGGAATCTCCCCCTGAGCTGTCAGCACTGGGGTGGGCGTCTGGAGCAGATGGGGGCACAGATGAAGGAGGCTCAGCAGGCACAGTCAGGGCAGCCTTCTTGCTATTTAACCCTTCTGGTTGCTCATCCTCTCCTTTCCCAGGGCTGGAATGGGATGAAGGGGCCCTGTGAACCCTGACATTGTAAGGAGAGAAGCCAGCAGGTGACTGTGTTGGGAGGGAGAGCTGGGGGGGGGACCTTCTGCTCCCCCAAGCAAGCACGTTTCACATTCATCTCCCAGGATTGAGTTTTCCAAGGTTATCAGCTAAGGATATTAGTTACTGCAAGATCATGATGGGTCCCCAGGAGGTGTGGGTCCTTGTCCTGCCTGCTGCAGCCTGGCTTGGCAGGGTGTGCCATGGGGAGGCGGCAGGGAGGTGACAGAATTTTTGGGTATGGATCAAAGTGTTTGATCTCACGTTGTGCTCTACAATGCCCAGAGATGCTGTGGCATCCAAGCTAGGAGAGCAGTGATGGCTGCCAGGGTCCTGGAGCTAACAGCAAAGGGGTTAATCACAGTGAGGAGTGGGAAGAGGCACCGGCTGGGGCAGCTGGGGAGAGTGTGGGACTCTGGTCCACGCAGGAGCCAGCCCCAAGCACTCAGGCTCCTGCTGACATTGTTGGATGTTGGAGTCTGAGGCACTCCCTCCATCCGCCCTGCTCAAGGGACCCTTGTTTCCAGGCAGGAGATGATTCATGTGCGGTGGAGTAGCCCCTTAGCAAATCTTCCACTGTTAGGGATGTTATCAGAGCTCAAGTGTGATCATTAATGGTTGGCTTTTCTCTAAAACCCCTCCGGGTTGGAGCACACCAAATTGTTCTGTAGCTGTGCAGACAGGCGGGCTGGGAGGAGGAGGTGCTTTCCAGGCTGGTGTTCCTGGNNNNTGGTCTTCCTGCCCCCACCAGGCTGTCCCTGTCTTCTCAGTTTGCCCCACACCCAGCTGGTGATGGCTGGCCGGGCCCCTGCCACCTCCCAGGGGCTGAATCCTTCTCCTGCCCGCTTGGCAGGATGCTCCTGCCAGCACCAGAGGAGCGGTGGCTGCAGGCAGGGTGCAGGCAGGCAGTGGTCTGTCCTCCTGTCTTCTGCACAAAGGAACAATTCTGGGAGCGCTGTGCAGCTCCTGCCAAAGCATTTCCTCGCCGGCTCCGTGGCTGCCTCCTCCCCGTCGGAAAGAAACATCCTTGGGAATGGGAATGGGAACAGGAACTGCCCTGGGAGCTCAGCAAAGAACTCACTGAGGAGGCCGTGGCCTTCCTCAAGGAGCAGTGGTGGGGGAAAGCTGGCCCCGCTGGTGGGAAGCAGTGCACGGGGGCTGGAGTGAGGTCTCAACACCCACTTCGCCACAGCCAGTTCTGGGACAGGAGGCTGGGAGCAGGCAGTGAGGCATGGAGGCACATCCTGGAGCCTGGGTCTCCTGAAGTCTCCTGCAGGTGGCTCAGCACCAGGGCTGTTTGTCCTATGAAGTGGGTGACCTCCCTCCTGGGGCTGGGGCATCGCCACCACCGTCGTTGGGTGCTGGGATAGCCCCTGCCTGTGCCCCCTTCTCTGCTCCACACCCCACCTATTTATGACATCCCAGGAGGTATAAAGTTTGTTTACTGCCGGTGGTTGTTCTAAGCAGCCCTGCGCAGGCAGGCAGAGCACCACAGGGCCCTGCCTGCGCCAACAGGAAGGATTTATTTTTACTTGGTTTTTATTTTAGCTACAAACAATGGCCGTTACTCCCAACATCCGATTTCCCCCTAGCCCCCCTTGCCCCCAGCCTTCACCTGGCGCTGGAGGAAGCATGGCCAGGGCAGGCAGAGGATGGGAGATCTGTGGCTGCAGCACAGGCATCCCCCTGCACCTCCCACTGCAGCAGCTTCACAGCCTTAGTTAGGGTGCTGTGAAACAGCATCTCCCCTCCCCAGGAGCCTCTTTAGAGACTGCAGACCAGCTTTGCCTGAGGTGATAATTCCACATACATTTTCTTAGCTATCCTCCTGCAAATGTTGGGTCTATACACCAGGAAACTCCTGCTTTGGCTTGGCCAGAGCCTCTTCCTCCTCCTCCTCCTCCTCTGCCTCCTCTCTGCAGGTTACTGGAGTAAGACCTGATTTTGTTCCTGTGACAGAGCAGAGGCCGAGGAGGGGGAGATGGGATCTGCAGCCTGTGCCTAGACCCTTATCTCTTCACTGAGGAAGCAGGTCCCTGAGCGGGAGGGAGCACTTGTATGGTTTAAAAATAGAGCTGGCCTGGGTGCAGGGTGGAGAGAGGTGGTGGGGTTCTGGAGGGGATGCAGCTCCTCTTCCAGCATCACGCTTTGTGCTGCTTCTAGGTCAGGCTTTAGCAACAGAGAAAATACAGCCTCACAGTCCTGGACAGCAGCAGCGTTGTGGTGCTGATCCCCCAGCTCAACCCATTCCATCAGAGCTGCCCGGGGGCCCCCAGCCCACTCAGCCTGAGTTAGCTAATGCTAAAGCCATCTGCTGCCCCAGCTCCTGGGCTTCCCAGGCTCAGAGATGTCACTGACATCTCCCCATTCTGCCACAGCAATGGGACAGGCTGCAAATGTGGAAGGGAGTGAGTTTCTGGGAGGGGAGGCTGGCATTGCACCCTGTCCTGGGATGTGTGTCCAAAGGCTGGGCCCAGTGAAGTGGTGCAGTCTCACTGGATTTTGGTTGCAAGAGAAGCCCCAGAAGAAAGCAGCAAGTGGAAGCCATTTGTCAGCACCAGAGTCAGGCACAGAGACAGAGGTGTCCCATGAGTAAGGCGGGGGACACAAGGTCCCTTTTTGTCTGCATCACCTGCTGAGTGCCTGTGGCTGCTCTGATGTTGTGCTGCCTTCCTCCTGGGAGCCCTCTGATGTCCTGCCACCTCCTCTGTCCCTGGGCTCCACGATTTCACCCTGTGCGGTTGCCAGTCCCCCAAGGGCAGGGCTGTGCACCAACACCAGCACCCACTCTCAGCACACGAGCCCGGTCCCCTGCCCGCCTCAGCATGGGCACGGATGCCAGATGCCGGCTGGTGTACAGTCTGTGCTCACTCCTGCCAGCTACTGCCAAAGTAACACTCTGGTCCCTGTTCTCCAGGTGGCCTTGTGCCAGTCATATTGTCCCCGCTGCCTTGCACAGGGTAACCCTGGAGCGATCTCTCCTTGCTTCCTGCAGCCACCCCGTTAACCTTGTTTAGGCTGGAAACCTAACGAGCGTAGGAAATTAATTCCTTCCCTTCCTTTGCTGCCCCGGGCAGAGGCTCCGCTCAGCGGGCTGTGCACCCTCCTGAGATCACAGGCCTCTTCGACTGCCCTCCCCCCTTGTATTTTGGAGGATGTTTAACAAGGGAGATGGAGGGGACAGCTCAGCTGGGGAGAAACAAAGGCGCCTTCAGTGCTCACCCTGCGCCCAGCTCAGAGCTGGTGCTCGGGGCGTTGCTGATGAGCTCACCCGCCCACCATGCTGGGTGACAAACCTCTCTTATCAGGCACTCTCATTCCTTGTGCACAGTGGGGTCTCCTCGCCCCCCTCGTCACGCATGCCGCCTGTTTTCTTGCTATTAATGGAAACCCACTCGCCCTTTTGCCCTCAGCTAGTCTGAAGCCTTGTCACAGGAGCTGGTGGCTGTGATGGAAGATATCCTACACATGGCAGGGGATGGAGATGTTGGTGAACACCGTGGCTTCAGTGTGCTGTGGGAAGCTGTGTGCATGGTCCTCATCTCCTCCGTGGGAGCCTATGGCCAGCTGAGAGCCTGCTGGGCTGGGCAGGGCTGACAGGAAGATGGATGTCTCCCTAGATGCTTAAAGATGCTGGGTGGACAGGGAGGCATCTTGCTTTTTGTCCTAGCTGATTCATGCTAGTCCCTTGCCTCACCAAGCTCTGCAGGGGAGGACGTCTCACCTGTCCTGGACACCACCACTGCAGCACTGAGCAGGAGCCTGCTCCCATCCTGCCTGTGCAGCACTCTGGGGCTCTCAGGTGGCCAAAGGAGGTCCCCACCCTAGGAGGTGAGTGCTCCAGGGAAGCAGCAAATGTAGCATCAGGAGGACCTAGGTTCCAAGGCTGCCTGGCTGCTGTGTGGTGTTTTCCCAGCTCAAGGAGCAGGAGCCCCACTCCCCTGAGGTTGTCCTTTCCTTACCCACAGGCTAGGGGGTGCTGACAGCCTCCCAGGCTTGCTTGATCCTTCTGGAACTGTGCTGGGGCTTCTGCCTCTTCCTTGGGGGTACCTGTCCTGGTTTGGTCTGCCCACAGGAGATGGGCACTAGCAAAGCTGCTCTTGCTGAAAGGGCTGAGGCTGCTGTTTAGCTTGGCACTGGGAAGGGAGGAGGAAGCAGAAGGTCTATGGAGATAGAAGCCCATCAGCTGGGGTGTCAGGAAGAGACTTGTGAGCCACATCCTGCCTCACGTCCTGGGGAGGTAGAGATTTGGGGCTGGGCACACTGTCTCCTTGCCCAGAGGCTTGTCTTGGCCAGGTGCTGATTGGCATCAGCACACTCATGTTGGGCTCCTCTTCAGCCAGAAAACCCCTGAAACAGCATTTTGTTTTACTGTGCTGTCTGTGCTTTGGGCAGCAGCACCAGCCTGCTCCCCACTGGTCCTGGGAGACTTGCTTCACGCTGTGGCTTGCAGGGGTGGAAGTCAGGCAGACAAAATCCTGGGTCAAACCTGTAGCAGCCCAGCAGAAGCTCATTAAAGAATGTGAGTAAGGAGGATCCCATCAGCAGCACAGCATTCTGCCCTTCCCCTGGGAAATACACCCCATGCCATCCCTTGCTGCTGCCCAGCTCTGCTCTGCGGGTCCCTTGCTCTGGCAGACCCAGGGGGCAGCAGTGGGGGCGGTATCGCCTGGGCAGGGTGTTGCTGCCAAGAAAAGGGATCCTGCTCACACTTGCACTGGAAGAAACTGCAGCTTTTTTTCCACCCTCTGTAGCCTCCAGAGCTGCAGGTTTGCTCTCCAGTGCAGGCCTTCTCCTGCAGGTGCTGGACCATGCAGGAGCTACCCAGGATACCAGTGGAGCTGGTCAGGTGGGTGGTCCTGGGTAACACAGGAGAATGGCTTTGGATCCAGCTCAGTTTTGTCTTATCCTGCTCAGAGGAGATAAGGCACAGGAAGAGACTGAGAATGTTGGTGCACGTGCAGAATTGGGTGTGGGGGAGCTCATGAGACATTTGGAGACCAGAGCTTACCTTGTTCAAGTCCTCCCCATCCTTCCCACCCCTGGCCAACACATTTTCCTACAGCTGTTGGTGGCTGCTGCCAGCCCCATACTCACTGCTTCCGTGATGTATTTTTTTTTGTAGCCCTGCTCTGCTATGCAAACACCCAAGTGTTTTCTGGAGCCTTGCTGCACAGGTAACCCCACAGCTGCTGTGTGCTTTTTGTTTTCTGAAAACTAGCCCATGTCAAAGAGAAGACCCTCACTTATATGACATGTGCCTGTAATGGTGATGTGCAGCAAATTATCTTTTCCTGCTTTTTGCTGGGCTCTCCCTATCTCCACTGCCTGCTTCTGCCTGCTGGGCTGATGCTGGGTTCAGGTGCAGCAGCAGCCCAGGAGCTGGCAGGTACTGGAATCCCACACATGGGAATATGGATGAGTGGTGGCTTCTGGCATGGTTCCTCTTTGCCGAGATTTCAGCTGCTTTGACCCTCTTGGCCACTTGTGGGGCCATGTGTGTTGGATCAAGGCTTAGCTAATACAAAGCTGGTGCTCCTGTACTGCAGTCCCTGTCCCCTCCCTGGGCACCTTTCAGGTGCTCATATGGGGCAGGTACTGTCCCTTAGGGACATGCCTGGAGGGAGGAGTGGGATGGCCTTGGAGCGGTGTGGATGAGCTGGGATGATACAGGGGAGGAGTGACAGCAGGGCTGAAGAGCTGGTGTTGGTGAGTGCAGAGAGGAAGGCTTTAGCCTGTGTATAAAGAGGGAGCACAGGGCTGGGAGGTCACAGGTGGTCTGAGCACAGCAGGGGAACATGAATGTCCCTCTGCAGGTGAGGAGAGGTGGGAGGACATCTCTCTGGCTGGTATTGCCAGGTGGCTCTGGAGATGGCATTTGGGTTTTGATTCCTTTCCTTCCTTCCTTCCACACCCAGTGTCTGTCACAGCAAGGAGGCACCAGCAGCAACAATACGCTGTTGGGCAGACAGAGGTGTAGTTTTATCTGTGTGGAAAAACGTGTGCTGAGCCCTTTGATAGGTGTCCAGTAGCCTGGAGAGCTGGTGCTTCCATTCCCAGGCTCAGCAGGCTGCATCCTGGTGTCTGCATGCAAGTGGAAGAGCTTGTGCATGGAAGGAGCACGTGTGCTCTTAGCAAACGCTGCCTGAGCTGTGCTGGGCCAGCTGGGGAAGATCTGCACCCTGGGGTCTTCCACATGCTCCATCCCCTTCTGCCTTGCCACAGCACCCCAAAACCATCCTAGCTGACATGCTTTTTTCCTGCTTCCCCTAGTGCTGGACCAGCTCCTGCCAGAGCTCAGTGTCTTGCTCAAGCTGCTGGACCACGAGTACCTAAGTGCCACCACACAGGAGAAGAAGCTGGCTGTCTCCACCATCCTGCAGAAGCTGCAACCACCTGCAGGTTTGTGTCCTGCTCCTGTGGCACCCAGTGGCCGTCCCCAGGGGCAGTGTCCCCAGCTGCTGCTCTGTGCCAAAACCCCAGTGGGGTAGGGAAACCCTCAGGGCAGGGATGAGCAGCATCTGTGCCCAGTGCCCAGCACCTGCTCAGCCTTCTCTGAGTGCTTTGCTCCTCACTCTCGCTTCCCAGCCTCTCTGGCCCTGGGCATGGGGACTGGAGTCAGCCCTGATGTGGCTGCAGGGGGCTACTCCCTGCGGAAGCGTCTCTTCGCAGAGCTTTTCCTGCCACCAGTTTCTGCTGAGCACAGGGGTTTCCGTGGGAAGTCAGGAGGACTGTGCACCTCGGGCTTCCACAGCCTTCCCACCTTCCTGCCCTCCTGGGTGTGGGGGTGGCGGTAACAGCATTCCTGGGGGCTCCTTCGTTCCCCAGACATCTGCTCTGGAGGAGTGCCCTGTGGCATGGTGGGGTGGGCTGCCTGTGTCCTTGGGTCAGTGTTTGTGGGGAGGAGGGATGCTGGTGCTCACCCCGGCCACCCTGCCTACTCCCGGGCTAAGGGCATCCCCCTCGCTCCCAGGGAAGGACATGGAATACATGTATGTCAACACGGCGTCCCTGAGCAATGGCACCAGCTTCGTGGAATCTCTCTTCGAGGAGTTTGGTATGTGCATCCAATCCAGAGTCATGTCCTGGGGGTCACACTGGATGGGTGTAGTGCTGGCCGTGGAGTCCCCACTGACAGCAGGGGCTCTTGGGTCACCCCAGGGGTGGAGAGAGAAAGCTGTAGTCTTGTGTCCAGGATGGGTTTCATCACCCTGTGAACTTGCTCTCGCTCCCCCACAGCTGTTTGGGGCTGGCCATGGTGGGTCCATGGACTAGCTGTGTTTTCCAGCTATGTCCATCTCCCAGCACCTTCCCAGTGAAAGGCCATGGGTACTTGCTTTGGGGATCCCTGGAGGGCATGGCTGGGGAGGCCAGCTCTGGGGTTTCCTGCTCTCTTCACCCTCTCCACTTACCCTTGGGTAGACTGTGACCTGCGGGATCTCCAGGACATGCAGGAGGAGGAGGGGGACACCAGCGATGGAGCTGGCTTGGAGCTGGTGAGGAGCCAAGCGGCAAAAGCAGTAAGTCCCTGAATGCCCACCTGCAAGGTCTGCTCTGAGCCTGCACAGGGAGGTGGCAGTGGCTGAGGCTGGGACCTCTTCCTGTCCCTTGTCACTGCGGTAGCTGCTGGGACTCATGACACTCTCCACTCCCTGGCTAATGCTGGTGGTGTTTCTGCCATAGGTTCCTGGGGACCCTGCTCCACCGCTGCCCACCACTCCCCCGCCTGAGGATTACTACGAAGAAGCTCTGCCCCTGGGCCCCGGCAAGGCTCCCGAGTACATCACCTCCCGCAGTGAGTCCTGCTCCATGCCAGGATGGCAGGAGGGTGGGGGGAGCCCCACAAGCTGCCCACTGCATCTCCTTGCCTGCCTGCCCACCTCACAAAGCAGGCAGCCCTCGGTGGACATAACGTCTTGTCCCGGAGAAGGAAACATTCTTCTCCCACCAGAATCACTCCTCTCCTGCTCCCAACCCATCCCACTGAGCTGTTGTTGCAAGTGTTCCAGCTTGACTGGAAAAGTGGTGGTGGGGAGAGGTTGGAGCCATGGGGGGAACTATGCTGAGATGCCCTGGCAAGGTGTTCTTTGCTCTGCCTCCACTCACAGGCTCACTGCTCAGATCATCCCTGAGGGGAAACCAGGTGTAACAGCTCCAGCTGCCCTCTGCTTCCTCCACAGATAGCTCCAGTCCCCCCAACTCCATCGAGGATGGCTATTATGAGGATGCAGACAGCAACTACCCGGTTACCAGGATGAATGGGGAGCAAAAAAATTCCTGTAGGTATCTGTGTGTCCTCACCAGGAAGGGGAGAGCTTCAGCAAAGTCCAGCTTTGAGATGAGGTCTAGAGGACCAGGCTGGCAGCCAGGGGGGCTGAGGCTGGAGGACCTCTCACATGTCAGAGGCTGCTGGGCAAAAAGCAGAGTGTGGAATGCTGTTTGTCATGCAAGCCCTCGTGCTCTGGAAGGGATGTAGTCTGTGCTGTGTCTGTCACCAGCATGGGGAAGGGATGTCCCTGCCTCACAGCCTGTCATGGCAGAGATAGGCCAGGGTAAAGACACTGCTGCAGAGCCCTGCTCCTGTGTGCTGTGCATGGGAGGTGTGGCGCAGAGGGCCAGCAGGTGATCCTCTGTGGCAGGTTTAACCCAGGATTTCAAAGTTTGAGCCTTGCAAATAATCCAGCCCAGAGGTTTGGATAGATGCACCTGGGACTGGCATTTGGCCCATGAGCATCCTGCCTGTTTTGGAAGGGAAATGGACACAGCTGGGGTCAAAACGCTGCTGTTTTCAGAGGTTGACATGGTATCCATCCATCCTGGCACCCAGCCCAGGCTCTGTGCTGGAGCGTGCTGGACACAGGGAGCCCTGGCAGCGTGTGAGTGTGCCCAACAGGCAGGACCCGGGGTGCCACTTGGGGTGACTCGCCTGCTTCCTTCCAGACAATGACTCGGATGCGATGAGCAGCTCTTATGAGTCGTATGATGAGGAGGAGGAGGAGGGGAAGGGCCAGCAGCTGACACACCAGTGGCCGTCAGAGGAAGCCTCCATGAACCTGGTGAAGGATTGCAGGATTTGTGCTTTCCTCTTGCGCAAGAAGCGCTTCGGACAGTGGGCCAAGCAGCTCACCATCATACGGGACAGCAAACTGCTGGTGAGCCCAGAGCTGGTGGGGGGCAGAAACCCCTTGGTGGGCGATGAGAGTGGTTGGGTCCAAGCTGAAGAAAAATAGCCCTGTCCAAGACAAACCCTGCCCCAAGGCTGCCCTGCCCTGCAGCACATGCAGAGGCTGCCATTGCTTCCCTTGCAAGTGAACAGAGAATTCCTCTTTTTTTGGGACCCCATGGAGTGAGTGGGCACCCTGCAGCCCTCCCCTACTAAAGCTGTCACTGAGACTGAGCCACCTGTGAGGGGCCCCAGCTCTACCCAGCACAGCACTGGGACAGGCAGGTTTCAGCTGAGCCCTGAGCAGTTCCTTTTGCTTCCTTTAGTGCTACAAAAGCTCCAAAGACCGGCAGCCACACATGGAGGTGCCCCTGGCCACCTGCAACGTCATTTATGTCCCCAAGGACGGGCGACGCAAGAAGCACGAGCTGCGGTTCTCGCTGCCAGGGGCCGAGGCGCTGGTGTTGGCTGTGCAGAGCAAGGAGCAGGCTGAGGAGTGGCTGAAGGTACTGCAGNTGCTTTGACAAAGGGGCCACAGACGTTCCTTGGCATCCTCTTTGGCTGAGCTGTGGAAGGAGCTGCCCTGGGAAAGGTCCTTCCCTCCCTGGAGGGGGAAGGGGCTTTGCTCCTGTCTCTTATCGGCTGGAGGGGACTTGCCAGCTGCTTCCCAGGGCCTGGGCGTCTCCGGCAACGATAGCCCCTGCGGGTGGGGATGTTTGCTCTTCCCCTTCTCTTCCCTGTAGTCCTTTCCTGCCTTTGTTCAGGGGCAGGAGGCAGGGGCCATGGGGAAGGGGCCATGGGTGGGAAAGGAGCCTCTGCATGCACCACAAACCCAGCTGTTACCCCAAATGTGGGAGAACAAGGTTATTTTACATGTCGGGGACAAGCCACACTGTGCCTGCCTGTAAAACAGGCGTCATGAGGTGTCCTGTGCTGGCAGGATGACTGTGGCTTGGCACCCAAGTCCCTCACCTCTGAGATTTCAAAAATCTCTGACAAAATCTGCAAAGCTGGTTGCAGTTTTGAAGGAGCCAAGGTGTGTGCAATCCCCGAGGCAAGTCAGGATTGTGCCTCAAGCAGGACTTGCTGTCCTGTTCTGTGGAGACCAGGACCTCTCTTCTCATGGATCATCCTAGCTCTTTCAGTGAGGCAGGAGCCTGCTGAGCCAGGGGGAGCAGCCCTGGCCCTCAGGCCCGTTTTGAGTGGCTGCTGGGGGCTGTCTCTGCAGGTGATAAAGGAAGCCAGCAGTCCAGCAGTGGGAGGAATGGAAGCCCCCACCTCCCCAGTGATGCCGTGCAAGATGGACCTGGATAAGGTGATGGTTTCTAATTGCTCTGCCAAGGTGCTGCATGGGGCTGCTGTGTCTGAGCCTGGGGAACACAGGGCCAGGAGAGCACTGAGCTGGTGCTGCATGAGGAGTCCTTCCCACCCTCACAGCAGCTCTGCAGGGTTTATGGGGCTTTCCACCCCTCAGGAAGGGCAACGGGGCTTCCCTGGGACTGAGAGACATCCCAGCCCTGCATGGGAGACACGAAGGGCCGCTAGTGACCATTGCTGACAGGGTTCCTGCTCTGCTCCCCCCGCAGCGGCTGTCCCAGGAAAAGCACACCTCTGACTCGGACAGCGTGGCAACGGCAGAGACAAGCTCCCCGGCAGCCCGCAGAGAGCCCAGCGAGCATGGTACCGACCCTGTCCCCAGCCAGACAGGCTGTCCCCCCAGTTTGGGGTGGTGGGGGACACAGCTGGGGAGCATCCTCTCCCAGTGAGGGGGGACACCGTGACATGCACCTGGGGCACACAGCTACCCTGTCCTCCTTCCAGGGAAAGGCAAGAAGAGTGGCTTGGCTGAACTGAAGGGCTCAATGAGCCGGGCAGCGGGGAAGAAGATCACCAGGATCATCAGCTTCTCCAAGAAGAAGCCTTCCTCAGAGGACACACAGACCTCCTCCACTGAAGAGGACATCCCCTGCTGCGGTTCGTGTGGGCCATGTGGTTGTGGCTCATGTGGGGCTGTGAGCAATGGGGNCAATGGGGAGCTGGCACCCTTCCCCCCAGCCTGGCCATATGGGGGGCAGCTGGTGGTAAGGGAGCAGTGGGCTGGGGACAAGCTCACCAAGCTGCTGGAGGGCTGTGACACTACCTCATGTTACAAAACAGTGCCCAGTCCCAGCTCCACAAATACCCATAGTGGAAAGGGGCAAGAGGCCACCCATGTCGCAGAAAACAGGCTTGGGTGACTATGTGGCACTGAGCTGGCACCTCATCTGAGCCCAGTGTGTCCCTGCTGGCTCTCTGTGGGGAAAATGAGGCACAAAAGGAGCAATGAATAGGGGGCTATGCTGTAATCTCTGGGCAGCCACATCTCATTAACACCTGCCCAAGGTCCAGGGGAGCAGATGCTGAGACCCTTCCCTTGCCACCCCCCAGGCTACCTCAGTGTCCTGGTTAACCAGTGCTGGAAGGAGCGCTGGTGTCGCCTGAAGGGCAACACCCTCTACTTCCACAAGGACCGCACCGACCTGCGGACCCACGTGAACGCTATCGTCCTCCGGGGCTGCGAGGTGGTCCCGGGGCTGGGCCCCAAACACCCCTTTGCCTTCCGCATCCTTCGCAATGGGCAGGAGGTGGCTGCGCTGGAGGTGAGCGGGCACTAGAGTGGGCAGGGGAGGAGGGGTTGCCAAGCTGAGGGAGCATCTCTTGTGATGAGCAGCACTTGCATGTGAGCAATGCCTTGTTTTGCCCTCCCTGCATGTTAAGGAAGCCCAGGGCATCATTTGGGTGAGCTGGGGGTGGCCACATGATGTTTGCAGGCTGGAGGCAGGCAGGAGGCTGGCAGGGCTGAAGCAGGCAGGGTGGAGAGGGTGGCTGGAGGTTTGGGGCTGGGACCTCCTGCATGTGCCTGTGTGCTTCCTCTTGGACCCTCCTATGTCTTGCACACTTGCTTGAGGTCAGAGGGCCCTTCTCCACAGCAGGGCTTTGCACTGGGAAGCCAGGAGCTGGGTGGGCAGGCACACCAACCCTTTCTCTCTCCTCCAGGCAAGCTGCTCTGAAGACCTGGGCCGCTGGCTGGGTCTCCTCTTGGTGGAGACCGGCTCGCAGACGGCACCAGAGGCTTTGCACTATGACTACGTGGACGTGGAGACGATTGCTAACATAGTGACGGCTGTGAGGCACTCCTATCTGTAAGGCTGTCCTCCTGCTGTGCCACAGGCTGGGAAGGGGCTGTGCCGGGGGCAGAATGCTGGGCTGAGGATTGCTATCCCCATCCCTTTGTGCTCCCTAAAATGGCACAGGCTGGGACACGGTTTGTCCTGTCATCTTGGGGACAGTCAGCATCCCAGGGGTTGGTGGTTCCTGGAGCAGGACAGTTTCCCTTGGGCAGGATGGAAAACCAAAGGTGTTTCATTGGTGCTGAAGAAAGAATTAAGGGATAGGCATGGTAGGGTAGAGCAGGGTATGGGAGCGTGCTCATGAGTGAAGCTGGAAGAGCAATGCAGGGAGCCCTCTTGAGATGGAGGGGCTCACTGAGGGGCTAGCAAGGATATCCTGGAAACAAAGGCCCCATCTCTCTTCTTGCAGGTGGGCCAGCTCCTCCCAGGACCACCAACCAGACTCCTCCCGCGTGGTATACGATGACGTTCCCTATGAGAAGGTTCAGGTGAGCATGGCTCTGTGGCTCACCCACCACCATGGCCAGGCTACAGGAGATGCCTTAGGGAACCTTGGCCAGGCTGTGATGGCCTCTCAGGTGTTTCAGCTGCTGTCCCTCCTGCCCCTGCTACAGGCCGAGGAGGAGCCAGGGCGGCCGTCAGGAGCCCAGGTGAAGCGCCATGCCTCCTCCTGCAGCGAGAAGTCGCGGCGGGTGGACCCACAAGTGAAAGTGAAGAGGCATGCATCGAGTGAGTGGGGACCCTCAGCCCCAAACTTCGTCAGGGGGACCCTGCCCGGTGTGTGAGGATGGCTGTTTTCCTGAGGGGGCTGCAGCCGGGCCGGAGCTGGCCGGCTCTGGCAGACGGGTGATGGGTTGTGCTGTGCCGGCTCAGCTGGATTGCAGGTGGCATCGGTGCAGCCAGGGTCAGAGCTTTCATAATGGGCTCTCCGTGTGCACGCAGATGCCAACCAGTACAGGTATGGGAAGAACCGGGCTGAGGAGGATGCCA
>VWZY01009271.1:375705-388619 GCA_013399075.1 Chloroceryle aenea
GAGCCGTTTGTCCACGTTTAACATGCCCCGTGTGGGCTTTATTTTTGGTGGTGATGCAGCGCTTGTGCTTTCAGCGTGTTTTGTGTGGCCGAGGGGAGAGGGTCCATTGAATTGGGTCGGCATTTGGACCGAAAACGAGGATCTTCATGGCTTTGGACACTGGGGAATGCGGCTTGTAAAAGGGAAATCCAGAACAGGTGCTTTGGTTGTTGAGTGAAATGTGGGCAGGTGAAAAGGAAGAGGAGTTTTTTTCTCGGGGGATTAATGCATTCATATATTTTAATGCATTTATTATAATTCTGCAGCGCATAATAGAAGCATCTGTGTTTGTGGACAGGTGAAACAAAAAGTCAAAACATATATTAGCTTATTTTAGAGCTTTTTTTCACTGGGAAAACAAAACATAAAACCAACCAAACAAAACCAATCAAACTGAAGAGACCACTTAAATGCAATAAAATACTTTTGCTGCACATAATAAACACGGCTTTGTTTGGGACTAAAGGTGTGTGTCTGAAAGTCGTTCCTCTTTCATATGTGAAAACTGTTTGGCACCTCTCAAAATGTGCACCAGGTTTGAAATAGGTGACTGATAGGAGCAGAGCAGTTGAGGGTGGCCAGAATCTGCCCTCCATGTGGAGCTTCTCTTCGTGCACCAGTTCCCCTGCCTCGCAGCCAACAGCAGTGGTGGGGCCCAGGCACCCATGCTGTGCCCCTCGGGGACCTCTGACCCTGGGCTTGCTCTAGTCTGGGAGCCTGCTGCTCACCCTGCTGTGGTCAGCACGCTCTGCAGGCCTGTCCTCCGGTCTCGTCCAAGAGGAGTCCACTACCATCGAAGAGGAGTGGTATTAATCTCTGGTATCACTCCCCAAGGAAACAGAGCCCGTAACCTGGGGGTAATGAGATCTCCTCCCAAAGCAGGAAGGCTTCATCAGAACTAAACCACTAATGCAGATGTTTCTGCCTGTCTCAGCACTTGCACTCTTTGTCATGCTGATTTGGGTGGAGGAGGAGGAGGGAGTGTTTAAGTAGGGGTAGGACCCTTGTGTAGAGATGGAACATGGCAGAGTGGGTTTGGGATGTTCAGGTATCCTGCCTGTGCTCCAGAAAGAGGTGATATTATTGTTCTGACCACAAAGACCTGTTCTTGTCGCTTGAATTCTAATCTTAAAGGACAGTTGTCACAAACCCTATGGCCACAATCAACTTCTTGCTACGTCGATCTATTTGGCTTTCTGTGACATCAGTTTGTAAATCTTTCTGTATCACCAGCTTACTTGTATAATCCCTTCACACACCCTGGGACTTCCACATGTCTGTCACTTCAGAATGTGTCAACTTCCTCCCGTGGGATTTCTGCCTATTTTTAGGGCAGCTGTCATCACGACTGTGTTTAGAAGATGGAGCACAGTACAGTGGACAGGCTGTAAATAGCACTTGCCCTTTTTAGTGGAGTATTTTGCTCATCCTGGAGGAAGAAGTGAACTGAGCAGTATTTTCAGTTCTGCATAATAGTCCTTCTTAAGAATTCCCTCTGGAGTCAGAGAAACTGTGGTTCTTGTTTCTTGCCTACAACTTTTAGGGCAGGCTCGTTCGAACAGCACATGATACCCCAGGCATTTCGCTGCGTGGGGGAGTGTTCTGTGCCTTGGTTCCACAAGCTGGAGAAAGGAGTCCATGCAGGCAGCTCTCGGCTTCACGTAGGCAGGTCCCCTAACTGAGGCACCAGCTTGCTCTTGCCCCTCTCCTCCTACATGCTGAAACACACCCATTCGTGTAAATCACTCTGAGGGAAATGAATCACCTTTGCTTCTTGGATGCAAAAGAGATAACTCGTTTGTATAGCTTTCTTAAGACAGAGTGTAACCTGTGAGGTGAGGTGCCTCCCAAGGCTGCCTTCTCAGCTGCATTTCAGGTTCTTTGGTTTGGCTGTAGCATGGCTAATTTCCATCCCTGCAGCTCTCTAAATGAAATGTAAGGTAAAGGACAAAGCTTGTATAAGGTGCTTACCGCAGACACACCTTTTATTTACAAAGAAAGCGTTGCATTTGTGTAAAGCCTCACAGATTGATGTTGAAGGCTGGGTGAAGGAGCCCTTCTCGCTCCTCACCCCCAGCCCAGTCTGCTTTCAGTAACTTCAAAAAAGTGCTGTGCTAACCAATGAACAAAAGAAATGTGACAATCATCTTGAAAATCACTCAAGGTGAGGTCTTGTGTCCCAAACAGATTCCTCTACAGCCAGGGATAAAATGTGGGGTTTTCTTCTGTGCTGGCATTCCTGGAACCCAGAACTGCAGTGGCTGGGCAGCTTTTTGGAAAGAGCTTAGTGATGGCCCCTGGCCTGGTTCCTTAAAGATTAGTGTGAGGAATGACCTATTCCAGAGGAAGTGTACATAGCAGAGGCACCTTCAGACTTGTATTCGGTGTGGAGTGTGTTGGAAAGGGCTGGTTTGATACACAGATCAGGTTTTAAGTACCCACTTAATTAAAAATTGCATATGCAAATGCCTTCAGAGGGGAGGTTTGTCATGCAACCATGTATTACAGATGAAATGAGGGAACATCAGGGCTGTTAAGCAGGGAGTGGTAGGAGATGCTTGGTGGTCTTTGGGCAGATAGAAATCTCTTACACTGTGCTTTGATTTAAACCCTGGCTGCCACCCGAAGTGGGACACCTCTTCCTGTCCCTGTACTGTCCCTCCCACAGCTCACCAGGCTTCATGTGTCTGTTTTCTCTTTTGTGCTGACGCTTGAACTCATCTGATCTGTCAGCAAACCTATTCAGGGACACAGACAGGGAAGTCTTTTTGTTTTGTGGGGTTAGTTTTCAGCTGGTTTAACTCCCTGAATACTCATTCTGCACCACTTCAGTACTGGAATAAGGAGAGCAAGCCAGTCCCTTCCAGTTGCAGCTCATCTTAGCTGGATTGCAGGACAAGGCTTATGTCTCATGACCAATTTGACAGACCCAGAAACAAAAGCTATGAGCTTCTGCAATATTTTACCCAAGTGAAAAAGCCCTGCTGAAAAGTAAGAAGCTTAATGGTGCAGGGCTGGTAACCTGAACTTGGCCACATCGATTCTGGGGCCTAAATTAGTGTGTCTGTGTGGTGTTGAATGTGCTGCATAAACACAGAACTCGGAGTCGGTGCCAGGGCGGTGATTCCTGTGCCATGCTGCATTTCGTTCAGTAGATGTGCACTTAGTATATGCAAAACCCATCTGTGAAGGGGGATGCTGAAAGCCCTGCTCAGAGGAAGAGCCCAAGTGTTCCCAAAAAAGGAGATATTTTTCCTTGTTAAGTGTATACTAAAAGGTTTCCTGAATGCAGCTGGCTTGCAAGTAAATGTGATTTTCTTCTGCAGACTCTGTTCCTTGTATATGGCATGAGAGGGAGGTGGGCTGAGGCGTTGGCCTCACGCTGTTGGGAATGGGTCTAATCTAGGTCAGTTTGTAAAAGCAAGTGGTGTAGGAGAGGGATTTTGCTCTTGGAGTGACAGCATTGTTACCGTGAGTGACAGGCTTTCTGGAAAAGAACAGAATGAAGCGAGAAGTATTTTTCTTTATTTTTCAAAGCATCTAGTGTGCTGGTTTTGATAATCTTCTGACCAAACTGTTTTCAGTCAGGCTTTTGGGAAACCTGTGAGTTTGTTCGCTCCTGAATAGGCTGCTAAGCACCTAGGCGGTGTTTATACAGCTCTGCCCAATTACCCGACTCTGGTTGTTTCATCATTTCATCTGCAAGTTGTGGAGTCAGCCTCCTGGGTGAGCTCCACCTGCTGTACTAACAAGAACCACTGACAAACGTGCTTTTTAGCTGAAGAGCATACCTGGGATGAAAAAGACTTTGGAGATAAGGCAGGCTTCAGCATCTGAGGCTTGGGCTTGTTTTGTGTGGGTTTTTTTGTTGTTGAGGTTTTTTTTTGTTTTTGGTTTTGGTTTGGTTTTTTTTTTTGTTGTTGTCTTTGTGACTCATTTCATTGCCAATAGAGCTAAAAACAGTTAAGTGCTTAGGACTGTTGGAGAATATTAGGGACAATTTTCAGTGGGCATGTTCAGTCCCTTTTCTAAACACAGGTACTGCAGCTGTAAAGGTACGGGCAGAAGGCTCTGGCATATTTGGGATGCTCACAACTTGGTCATGTCTCTGACAGTTCTCTTTGGTTTCTTAACTGTTCTTTGTGCAGTGGACATGAAAGGTGGGTACAGTCTAGTGATTGCTGCTTTGTGAGAAGAACTGATTGGCAAAAGGTTCAAACTCTGCTCCTCTTCACTCAGCAGGAGGAAAACTGAATACACCAAATACAGGAGAACAAATGAGTCAGAGCATCCAAGAACTAGATCCTCCATTAGCCAGCAGCTTGAGATTTCCATGTCTTCCCTTGATTGTTGAATTGCTCTGCAGAAATCCACAGCCACTCTACTGGTGTGTCCTGCCCTTTTGTGGGCACTCTACCACCTCGGGTAGCAGGCTGGGCTCTGCCTGCCTATCTTATTAAGTACTGTGGGTTTGCAGATCTTACTGAATTTTGCTGATAGCTTTGGATTTTTTCATAAAACAACTCTGAAAAGAGCCTTATACTGCCTGCCTCCTTTTCAAGACTGCCTTGCAAAAATGTTTCTGAAGTTTGTCTCATCTGGTATTGATCACCTGCACTGGGAGGTCAGGAAATTTGCAGCCCACAACTTGTTTTCCTGTGAAAATCTGACTCTGCAAGGTATGTATGGATAGACAGCCTCTGTAGGGACATGGGAGTCTAATGGAAAAGAATTTTTCAAAAAATCCATCTCTTTGTGTTTCCGTGCAAGTTGTCCTTATTTTCTGAAAGGAGCTAGACTTTTATCTGGAATCCTATGTGTCTTATGCAGGAGAGTCTGCTTTTAGCAATGACAATGAACTAGAATTCTTGGTGACCTTTTTGTTACTTAACTTCCCTCCTTTGTCGCTAGTTTGTATTTCAGGGGGTCCCCCTGTGTTTTCAGCACTGCAGCTCAGCAGAGAAGTACAGGAGATGAGTGTGGCCCAGAAGATCCCCGTGATGAGCCCAAGCATCCTGACTGTACCTTAGAGCACAAAGCCATCAAATTGGAAGAACAAGTCCGGGATTTAACTGTGAGTATGCTGCTGACAGCATCACTAATGTGTTTTGTTTGATCCCCTTGACTCGGTCTGTCTTTCAGCCCCAGGTTTTTCTGTAAGCCCTGTAACAGGCACACAATGCCCCTCTGCTATGGCAGCCTCCAAAGCAGCGGTGCTCCCTGTGAGACAGTGCACTGTGACAGTACAGGCTGCCTCCCCCAAAAACACCATCTGTCAGCAGTACCCTGAGAGTGTGTTCCTGTCAGGCAGAAGTGTATGTTGAAGATGGTCTGGCTGATTCTTTCACAGCACTGCACAGAGGGAATGGCAGTAATGTCGTTGTGACTAGCAACATGTACGGTGTCACACCAGATCCAGACTGTCACACAGAATCACAGAACAGTAGGGGTTGGAAGGGACCTCTGGAGATTGTCCAGTCCAACCCCACTGCCAAAGCAGGTTCAACCAGAGCAGGTTGCACAGGAACACATCCAGGCAGGTTTTGAAAGTCTCCAGAGAAGGAGACTTCACAACCTCTTAGGGCAGCCTGTTCCAGGGCTCTGTAACCCTCACAGTAAAGAAGTTTTTCCTTAAGCTTAGGTGGAACTTCCCATGTTCCAGTTTGTGCTCATTGCCTCTTGTCCTTTCACTATGCACCACTGAAAACAGGATGGCCCCATCCCCTTGATACCCACCTTTTAGGTATTTATCAACATTGGTAAAATCGCTTCAGTCTTCTCCACGCTAAATAGCCCCAAAACAGGCCCAAGTCTCTCAGCCTTTCCTCTTAAGAGAGATGCCCCAGTCCCCTCATCATCTTTGTAACCCTCTGTTGGACTCTCTCCAGTAATTCTCTGCCCCTCTTGAACTGGGGAGCCCAGGACTGGACACAGTACTGCAGATATGGCCTCCCTAGGGCAGGGTAGAGGGGGAGGAGAACCTCCCTCTACCTTCAGGTCACGCTCTTCTTAATACAGCTCAGGATGCCATTGGCCTTCTTGGCCACAGGGGCCCATTCCTTCCTCGTGGTTAACATGTTGTCCACCAGGACTCCATGGAGCTAATTTCCAGCTGTTCAACCCCTCACCTGCACTGGTGCAGGGGGTTATTCCTCCCCAGGTGCAGGAGTCTTCTCTTGCCCTTTTTGAACTCCGTTAGGGTCCCCATTGCCCAACTCTCCAGCCTGTCCAGAAGGAAAGTCTTCTTTAGTGACAGTGGTATGGTAGAAATGGTAGGGATCATGTTATAGGGACTTTGAAGCCCAGAAGTGACTAAGGAGAGGATTAAATACCACAGCACCGGGCGATTCTGGAGATAATTGTTCTTGGAATACAACTGCACCAAGCAACAAATGAGCCGCTTGTAGATCCTATGCCGAGACTGCCAACTTGCCTGCTGGAGAGATGAGTGCCTGAATAGCCACAGTGAGTCATGTGAAAAGCAGCAGCATGACAGCACTGGCTTCAGTTGAGCTGCACCCTGAATACCTCTGGCCTTCACTGGGGTCTTTGGAGGGAGTTGCAGTTGTGCTGATTCATCAGTAGGAGCGGGGCTCGGGTTTGGCTGTAATGAAAACCCAGGAGCTCAGCACAACCTTCTGATGGGAAGTGGGCTCTTTTTAAAGCATTGCTAAGGGATTGCAGACTGTCTGGAAATGGATTTTATGTCCTTGTTTGAAGTCTCCCCTTGCTATTGTGGTTACAGGAGCGATACCGGAAGGCCTTGGCAGATTCTGAGAATGTCCGAAGGAGAACGCAGAAGTTTGTGGAAGATGCCAAACTCTTTGGTAAGCAGAGTGAGGCAGAGCTGCATTACTGCCGTGGCCTAGCCTGTAAAATGCTGATCAGCAGCTTTTCTCTCCCCCAGAACAGACCTCGTTCGTTGTAAAGTCTGACAGGATGTTTGCCTGGGCTCCTGGTGTCTGGGCACACTCACTGTTTTTTCTCTATGTCCAGCTGTGTCCTATCAGGTTTACCTCAGTGACTGGTTTGTGATTTATTTCTTTTTAATAAACTAGGCCCTGTGCAGTTGAGTGTAGTTCTGCTGACCTGGTTGAAATAACAGGCTCTTCTGTATGCTGAGGATGGGCTCTGGCAGAGTGTATTTCATACTCTTAGCTCTGTCATCAGGCTGTGATCTCCATTACTATATTAATAGGCTGTTAACAGCCTCTTCTCTTCTGCTCTGGCTTTTAGGAGGTAGATCCTGCCTGGGACAAAGCTTGTCAATTACTATGTCAGATGTTCTTTAAAACTGCTAAAAGAAATCTTTTAGCATCAGTGAAGCGAGATGAATTTGTAGCTTTAGCAGAAGAGGCAGTTGAAGGGGAAAAAAACCTGCTGTTTAATCACTGCTCTCTGTCATCACCATCTCAGACTTGGAGAAGGAGAAACTGTTACTCTGCACAGTGCATGAATCTGGGAAGGTTCTTTGTCACTTCTGGTAGCTGCTGTGTTTTTCCTGTGGTTCTACCCATTGTGCTATGAAATGGCTGTTGAGTTCTGGGATAATCGGTGCTGTTGGTTTTGAGAGGTTTTGTTTTTAGATGTGCATCTCCTGAATGAGTCTTGATTTGGGCAGTCTGCAGATCACTACCCATGTAACACCAAAGCTTTGGCTGCAGGGCACAGAAGACACTGTCTGCTCTCACTAAAGTAACAGTTCAAATCAATTAGCAGCTTTAAGGGTGCTCTCACACTGCTGTGACTTTGTGCCTGTCATTGGTGCTGGAGCTCTACGTTCTGAGAACTGCCCTTTATTTACTTTTTGCTTCCTTCTCCCTGTAGGGATCCAGAGTTTCTGCAGGGACCTTGTGGAGGTAGCAGATATCTTGGAGAAAACTGCTGAGAGTGCCGCGGAAGAAGCAGAGCCTAGTAACCCAAACCCAACCTTAACCAAAATCTACGAAGGCCTCTCTCTCATAGAGGCTAAATTACAAAGTGTATTTGCCAAACACGGCCTTCAGAAGATGAACCCTGTTGGTGGCAAATATGATCCATATGACCACGAAATAGTCTGCCACGTGCCAGCTGAGGGAATGCAGCCGGGCACGATCGCACTGGTGACTCAGGATGGCTATAAACTCCACGGCCGCACTATCAGACACGCGCTCGTCGGCGTGGCGGTGGAGTCACAGGAATGATGTGTGCTCACTCCTGGGCATCTGGGACCTTCCTGAGCTGAGGACCCCTCAGCACCCAGCCACAGCTGCAGCTGCATGTCTTTACTTATTTATTAAGCTAGGTTCGTATTGGATGTTGGCTTCTTTATGATGTGTGCAGTCATTTTGCCATTAATTCGAAGGTACTTGTATATTTAATAATCCTTTTTGGAGTACGTGGAGTAGTACTTAGGAGTCCTGCTATTTGTCAGAAATGTGGCACTGTAGCCCCTTTCTGCATTGCTCATTTCTCCATTGAGACTTGCATGGGGAATCGGGGAGATACGGGGGAGAAAGGGAAATTCTGAGAGCTAAGGAGTCTGGTCTTCCAGTTCCATCTCTGAGACAGACTCACGCAGTGGCCTTCAGGAGAGTAACTTCTCTGCCTCAGTTTCCTTATCTGTATTAAGGGAATAGAATAATACTTACTGACCTACCTCACAGGGATGTGGTGAGGCTTTTTCTTTGCAAGCACTCGGAAGAGGAAAAGCCCAAAGGGATGAGTATTATTGTCAGGCTGGTTTTGGTGTCTTCCCTTATCCCCAGAGCCCTCAGGTGGGGATAAAGATGTTCTCTTGAAATGACATTTAGGGGCAGCTTTTTCATGTGTCACTTCAGGAAAACAATCCCAGATTAATGAATTCTCTGTTCTACTACAACTGAATAAGGGATGAGGTTTTAAAAAGAGAGTTCAGTCGTTAGGTCAAATGAGTATGTCAATATTTGTTCTCCACATAAAATTTCAACTTACTTCCTTGTTCCTAGAGGTAAAACAGGGAATGGGGGTTCTTGGCGGAGCCGGAAAATGGTTTTAAAATCTTTTTTTTCTCCAACCAAAAAGTATATCTTAGAGGAGAGTACTTTCTCTTCCCCAATGGATATTTGTGCAGCTTTCAAGCATGATAAACTATATGCTGTTTCTTGCAGCTGCTGGCAAAATGGAGATGTGCCCTTAAGCAGGAAACCTGGACTGTTTTATCTTCTCAGCTCTCCAGTAGCAGTACTCAAATAGCACTGACTTCCAGTTCACATTCAGATTCTAGTCTTACGTGGTCATAGTAAATAGTAAACCTTCTGCGTTTTGATGGAAGGGAAAAAAACCTTTTCTACTAAAAGTCTCAAGTGCTCTTGAACCAAATTTAGCAGCAGTGACAAGAAAGCAAGAGAAGCAGAATGCTGAGGAAGCGAAAGCTGACCTTAAGCCATCCTCTTAGTTGGAGGCATGTTGTTGTCACAGCATGGCAGATGTATTTCCCAGTGGTTCTTTTGCCTGGGAGTCCATTTATCTCATCTGAAAGGATGCAGTCGCTGACTAAGATCAGAATTTAACCCTTTACAGAACAGCAAGTAGTATAATGGCATAAGAGTTCTATAAACCAGCCTATGGTCTGCACTACACAAAATGAAGGCAGGAATGATTGTTTTCAGGTTGTTTCTTAATTATTTGTTAATTCCTGCCTCTTTACTTTCTGGAGTTGGATCTGTGGCCTAGCAGTTAATTGAGATCCACTTCCAAAAACTCTTTACTTATGGTGGATGCCATCACTGGTTTGGAAGAAAGCTTATTCTTCTCCCATTCCTTTGCTTTCTTCAGTTACATAAACCTTTTGTGGTGGACTTCAAGATTTCCGCAGCCTTCAGTTAGCAGCTGTCAACAGTCTTTCATCTGGGGAGACTATGTGCAGCTAGTTGGTGTCATTCCAGAAATTTAAGGAGGATGCACCTTTCTAATAATGCTCCGTGCAAGCTGCTTTGGTGACAGCTGGATGGGGGTGACTCAGTAGTGGATACTTTCTGAACTGTGGTTTTCTGACTCTGTGTACTTAGGATTTCAAACAGGTACTTGAGATTTCAACCCTGAACCAGCACTTCATGGCAGCCTTAGATCATTTTGGACAAGCCTCTTGTTCAGTGCTTTTGTTTTACTGTGTTGGAAATTGCAGAGATAGACAGGACTTCTGTTCATTGTTTTGCTGCTGTATGTGCTGATTGGGTCAGCAGCTTATGCTGTTACTCAAGACAAAAAACAGGTAAAATACAAAATCTGGCAATGCAAGTCTTGCTGCTCTGGCTCAAGACTGCAGCCTGTTCTGAGGAAATTGTGTCTTCAGCTGGAGGGAGCATGTGGGTCCTCTGCTGCCTTTTCAGCCTCTCCTGTATCAGCTGAGTCTTGTCAGTGTGAGGGGAGAGCTAGTTATGGAAACTGACTTTGAATGTGAAGCTTTATTTATAAGGAACTAAACAAAGGCATTACATAACAGGTAGTTTTCATTCATAGGAAGGCTGCAGCTTACCTGAGCTGGGTTTAAAAGTAGTGTGTGACCAGCAGTGATGGGATCCAAATCCTCCTTAAGCTGACCCATGGAGCCACTGGACTGTGAAAGTGTGTGGCAGCTGCTTGGTCCACCTGCAGGCTATTTGCCAAGCCTGCCTGGCTCCTCAGCTAGTATTCACCCATTTTTGCCTTAAACAAATACCCTAAAATGCACTGCAGACCTTCTCTCTGTACTTGGACGGTACCAGTTCTGCTTGTATATGTGGGATCTGCTTTCACTGAAGCACTGTTTTGTGGCTAGAGGAGGAATCGAAGGGATCCAGCTCCTGGGCAGTCTTTCTTGCCCTCCCACAGGCCCTGTTTAATTTTGGGCATTTTCCCAGTTCATGCCCCAGGTTTTTTTCAGTCTGTGAAGCTTCTACAGGACCTTATCAGGCTTCTATGATGCAGTCATTGCTTAGAGACTCTTTTACAGGTGTTACCAAAGAGATAAATACTGTAGCTGTTGTTTGTCCTGGTTTCTGCTTCCTTTGAACCGTGAAGTGAAAATGAAATAACCAAACCTGGATTCCAAGACAGAATCCAGATTTCCTAGGCAAAATGTGATTCTCTTGCCTTTCAAGCACACTTAATGATCTCTCTTGTCATGGATGAGATTGCATAAGGGTGGGTGGACTGAACTTCTCCCTTGTAGGTTCTTGACCCCGTGTCTGCCCAGTGTGTGTGAAGCTTGCACCCTCCGCACGGTGGGCAGAGCCCCCGTGGTGCAGTTCCGTTGCACTCTGCAGAGTTACACCAGAGAAGAGACAGACCTGTGAGCTTTTTCTCTCGAGTCACTTTATTCAGTGACTGTTCAAAGGGCACAGGAGTACAGGAGAGGGAGTGTCAGGTACCTCTTGGTCCTTTCTACTGCTGGGATTGCAGACATCTAGATCAGAGGTGCCTGTGATGGTTGTGTGTGGAGCTGCAGTCCTGCCCCCGGGCAGTGGGCAGCCCCACTCACTGTGGGCCTTTGCCTTGTTCTGTGACCTTGCTGTATCCTGTCAGTGTTTGGGTTGAGCTCCTGGATAAGTCTCCAGTAGCACTGTCTCATGAGTGTGGCAGCATCGTAACTCTGATCAGGAGCAGTGCAGAATGTGAATGTTGCTTTGTGAACCTTAAATTCTCAGTGCTTCCTCAGCAGAGCTTCTGTTGGGAGACAGCTGTGATAAACCAATAGCTGTTAGCAGTTCTTTATTTTTTTTAAATATGTATTTAAGTTTTATATTGTGAATATTGTAGTTGTTTGGGTGGGGTTTTTTTGTTTTTGTTTTTTTTTAAAGCCTGAGATGTTTTGATATTACTTGCAAAGTCAAATGAACAAAGTGTTGCTAAAAATCTCAGTCCATTTGGTTGGGGGAAACCTGTATATATTGTATTATTTTGTGTTTCTGTGCTCTTCCTTTACCCAAAGGGTCTGCCTGTATGAGAGACAAAAGACTGAAGTGTGGGAGTGGTGCAAGTGATTGACAACGACATTTGAGTTAATGTTGGAAAGGGCTGATTTCCTCTAGATGTCCAGATACAGTCCGTTTGCTAATAAAACAAACAAAAAGAACCCCATGCACTTGCTTCTTTTTCCTTTTGTCCCTGTCCCAAACTGCTGCTCATTCCAACTTGCACACTGATCGGGTGGGACTGCAGATTGAAAGGTTTCTTGCTATTCCTGATCCAACTGTCTAAAATAAGGGCTGTAGTCCCTGGCAGTACTTTGTGGAACACTTTATTAGCAGTGCTTTAGGTGGAAGCACACAGGGGTGTGCGTGGCAACTTTCCTCACACGGGGCTTGTCTGGGGTTCTGCCCAGATGAGCTGCCCGGTGTGTCATCCTCCTGTGCTTCCACATCCGTGCCTGCTCCTCTTCCTTGGCAGTCAGCCTGTGGACCATGGTGTGGGGGAATGAGCTCTGCCAGCTTTGGTAGTGGTTCGCTCTGCAGAACTCTGCTAACAGTTGAAATTTTGATAGCCCTTTTATTTTTGCCATTTTGTTCTCAGCCTCGCTTTGCTGCATTTTTGCCCTTTGGTGTGCAGTGTGTTGTGGCAGGCGTGTGCTGTGCTGGCAGCTTGGCTAAGGGTGGCTTAATACACAGTGTATTAACAGTTGTGCTAGCTGCAGGCGGGTTGCAATTTCGGGGATTTGGTGGAGAGAAGGACGGGCTTTTCTGCAGGGGAGTGGTAACAGATCTCATTCCCCTTTCCTTCATCCTCTGCAAAAACAGCTGGGCCTCCGTTCCTGGTTTTGCCTTGGTCTCCTGACAGCAGGTGCCATGTTGGTGGGCATTGCTTGCCTTGTTCTCCTGAGGCTCTGAATGCCCCTGGGCGCTGCTCACTAGAAAAAAAAAAAAAAAAAACACCCAAAC
>VWZY01009272.1:0-39857 GCA_013399075.1 Chloroceryle aenea
AGGTCTCACCAGCACAGAGTAGATGGGAATGAGAACCTCCCTCAACCTGCTGGCCACACTCTTCCTAATGCATCCCAAGATGCCATTGGCCTTCTTGTCTGTGAGAGGCACACTGTTGACTCATGGACATCCTGTTGTCCACTGGACTCCCAGGTCCTTTTCCCCAGAGCTGCCCTACTCAAGGGTTTTTCATATACACACTGAGGGACAATTTGTGGGGGATTTTAACATGGGCAGTGTGTACAGAAGGAAGTTTGAAATCTGAATTTTATGTTGTCATCAGTGTTAACCATAAATAATGGAAGAGAGGTCTTTTAAAAGCTGCAGGATAAATACATTCTACTGCTTTTGTAGTAGTCAATGGAAACAAGCTTTTCCACTTGGCTCTTGTAAAACATGGGTGACTCTGTCAGTCAGTTCAGTGGAAACATGAAAAGAACAGCTCAGATATCTCCAGTTAATCTTTAAAGTAACTAGATTTGTGTAACTTCAGACTTGTCTATACCAAAACTCATTCTTTAAAGTGGATCTGGATATTACCTGTAAACCAGCACAATCTACAGGTAATGGAACTCCCAAGGGAGAAGGCTATAGACAGGCAGACTGTAACCACCATTCTTTGCAGATGAACTGAAGGACTCTAAACGTAGCTGGAGGCATTTCTAGTTACAGTTTCTTCAGTTTTATTTTCCCTTCAAGGAGACAAAATCAGTTAGCAATGGAAGAACTCTGAAGCCACCTAAGAGTGGGAAGCTGAATATGAATTTTTTTACTCCTGTTCTAATTTTTCTCTTAGTGATTCTGCAAATGTCCCAAAACAGAGTTGAGTCTCTGGATGTTATTTAATGTGGTTTTCTTCACTGTGACTTTTTGGCAGAGTAGTTTAAATGTTTCACTGTAGAACAAAAATAACTGAAGACAAATGTAAGATACAGCTGATTAATTGAATTACATAACAAAATAGAGTCAGTGGAGATGTTATTACTAGTCAGTCTCTCCTCTATCCATGGAAAGAATGAGCATTTCCAGGGCACAATTCTTCCCACCCTCAAGGAGATATTTATACAGCTCAGATGATTCATGCCTCTAATGGAAGTTACTATTCAATAATGTGTTGACCACTACATGAAGGAATGCAAGAGATCTAGTTTTGATGGAGGAGCATAACCTAGAACACAGCAAATGGCAATGCTGTATTTATTGTTCCTTGCTCAATTTTGTTTTTCAGAGATCTCAAAGCACATTATAAATAAAAGAACTGTCATGATTTTAATTATATAGGGCATAAACTGAAGTGCAGAGAAAGGAAGATATTTAACAAAGGTTGCTTATTAAGCTAATGATAGAGCTGGAGTGAAATTTTCCTTAGTTGCATTTCAAGTCACATTGGACTTTTATAGTGTGACAGTTCTGTAAAGCCTTTCACATACAAAAGGAAAACAAAACACTGGAGACCAGCAGTGTATATATAACTATCTTGAAGAAAAGATAGTAACACTTTTTGATGCTCACAAAGCTGATGAACTAGTTTCTATGACATTATCAGAAACAGATTTTATCCAAAATGCATTCTTCCTTAACAGACAAAACTGAACAGACTCAGAAGGTTACTAAATACTTTTGGGTTTTCTTTTTTTTTAGCTGAGGGTCTTTAAAAAGAAGAAAAGCCTTTGGAATCTCTATTCCATCTGTAGCATTTCCATTGCTAAATGTAATTTAAAGCTACAGTGATTTGATAATTTATACTGGAATGCTTGTATGAATGGTCTGCTTTTATACTTACAACAAATGACTGTACTGGCAGAGCTGTGTGTACAGGCTCATCTGTAATAGTGAAACAGATTTTGAAGGAGAGCTTTTCTTTCTTTTTGTAATAACATTCTTTTAAGAGCTCATTTTTTCTGAGAAACAGAAATCAACATCAGGTAGAGGAATAGTCAGACATTCTATACAACTAATTCAGTATCTCAGAGCTAAAGCAGCGTCTTTGATGGGGAAAGGAAACCCATCATGTCTGTAAATAAGCCTTTCAAAAATACATCACTATCATGTAGAACTCTTTCTTCCAGATACTGAATTTAATTGTTAATTGACCAGGTAAAAAAGAATTCTTTTAACTGAGTTATGCAAAGACTTTCANAATTTGATTCTTTTTTTGTGACTTGTCATATGAGAGTGGATACAAAAGTTTTGTGTATAACAATTAGAAGTTATGTGGTATATAATTTAATTGTTAATTGACAAGGTAAAAAGGAATTCTTTAAACTGAGTTATGCAAAGACTTTCAGCCCAGACTACCAATTGAAATACAGCATTAGTTACAGTAGCAGGGGACTGATGAATTGAGTTATGCCTAGATGATCCTCGCAGGCAACTCATACCCCATGTGGCAAAGAAGGCAAAATGTGTGCAGGACCCTACCATGCTAAAGTGGGAGGAAATAGTTTTCCTGAATGATTTTTTTCATCCTGAGCACACCACAACACACCAAAAATGGAGGTCACTACAAAGCAAAGACAGCAACAGCGGAAAATAAAAAAGCAAACAGTGCATCAAAATAATGCCTGTCTTCATAGTCTGAAGCAAGTCTGACTGAGACCTTTGTAATTTTAATCACCATCTTCCTTTGCAACTGTTCTGCACCTTATGAAGGCATCCCAGGCAATTTTGTCACTCCCTCAGCTCATTAAAGAAGCAGACAAGCAGACCACTTATGGGTTCATATATTCCAACACCATAAGGTAACTCCAGGAATGTTCAGTAAACAACACACAGGGAGACTGCAGTAAGCAAAAGGAGGAAGATGATAATGGATAGTGAAGTTTTTCACTGTAGAATTGGAGTTAAATTTTGTGCCACTGAAAAAGCACAACTTTGAGTAAAGTACAGAGATATTCTTTCAGCTAAAGGACATATGAAAGTTTTTATAATAAGATTTTTTAAAACTCCTGCAATGAGACCCAACCATGCTGGTTTGTGCAAATTTCTTCTGGCAATATATATGGTGTCTGTACATCTGTAGGCCCCAGATCATCTGTTTAAAAACAATGATCTATTTTTTCAGTTGAGACAACTGTCATTCAGCAACACTCAAGGTTACATGAGTGAACAGATAAATAAAGGGAACTTACTCTTTCAGTCTTTTTATAGACTGCCTAGGTCAATTTTCATACCCCTACCTTCTACCTCCAATCTATTCTAACCTGCATTCTCCTGTCTCTGATATTGTTTCAAAGGTCCAGATTTTACGAAGATGAAAGTTATCTAGAGATGTAATTAATATGAGATGCCAACTATTTAGATATATGACTACTTTTCTTGTTTTAATAGCATTATAATCAAGAATCTATTGAGTATTTTTGCATCTTATTATGCAGTGCACTTTACTCTGCATGTCAATACATCATGCACGCTTTCCAGTAGGCTACAATTCACCTAGAAAAATTGCAACAGCTAACAAATTACTAGAAAACATAAGAATAGATGTGTCTATTTGCAGAGTTCAGTGTTCTAAACCACTCAATTATTACATGCTTTACTGAATATACTATCATTAATGGAGAAGCAAGTAAAAATTTGGCACTTACTGGACTCCCATTCATCAAAGATTATTAATTAACACATACAGCTGAATAAGAAGATTTTGTTTAACAGTGCTCAATTCCTAACTGCTGTGTATCAGGTTGTTTGGAAAAGTGATGAAAAGACACAGCAGTCTATTAATTATACGTAAGCCAAAAAAATAAATTCATATTTTCAGGGCACTCTTCTAACATAGGGACAACTTCTAATTTCTCAAACAAGCAGATAACATACAGAGCCTGCTTAAAGGTTCCATGGCAACACTTAGAATGTCTATCATGAGAGGAGCTTGTCATGACAGCAAGTAAGGAAGACCCTACAGTTTTGCAGGGATGCTGGTTATCTAGATATATGCTATGCTGCAGTGGGTTTTTGGTCAGCATTGAAGCAAGTCAGACGTAGTTTTGTCTGACTGATAATCTCTGGAAAGGGTCTTCCTGTGTAACAGATCTTTCATTATATTTTCATCCAGCACACAGCAGTGTAAATTGTCTTAACAGAAGAATATGAGTCTCAAACAGCTTTAGCAAGTGATTAAAATCCAAGGGAAAGTGGTGAACATCTGAAAAACTATTTGTACTTAGTAGCTGTTAATGCTATGTATTTACAATGAAATAAAGGCCAAGAAAAAAAAAAAAACAACAGACCAACAAAATTAGCGTTTTAAATGTTGGTGAGGAGAGAAAAGATAGAAAATCAGAGGAATTGGTAGTCTTTGAACACACAGTGGTGTTCTTCAAGCAGCTGCTTGCATCAGGTACCTGCCTTTAGATTTTTTTGGAGTAACTTAACTTCAACAGATTCTCCAAACACTGGATAATTTCCACTGTGATTTTTAGATATGCAATTCATTCAATATACTTTACCCAATATACTTTAGCCTTTTCAAAGTCTTTCTTCAGTCACAGGCACTGAAAAACCAGCAGAGAATACAGCCTGGCAAGTCCAACCTTCTTCTGTTTTGCCGCTTCAGTTCCTTTTCCAATCTGTGGTTAGCCTGAGATTTATCCCAGGGAAACAAATTTGCAGCAGTCAGCACCTTTACTGCCTTTTAAATTTTCATGCACATCTCCACCATAGAAGCTAGCTTTAAACCAAAAAAAAGATTTCCCCCACACCAGTATTTATACTGTGTCCCTTACCCATCCTCTCTTCTCAGAACAGTTTCTTACACTTCTCTTGCCATGGCATTTTTAAGAAAGGACCCCTTAAATCCCAGATGAATAACTTTTATACACAGATGCATTGCCAATCTAGCAATGACCAGGTCTCAGCAGAAAGGAGAAAGTGGCAGGGAGGGACAGGGACATCTGCCTATAATTTTCAGCAGGTAGGCAGTGAACATTATTTTTACGAAGGAACAACAGGAAGAGGGAGACAGATTTGAACCAAATCAAAAGAGCTTCAGGAGAGGTATAGTTTGAAAGAGTGAAATTTGCAAAGCTGTACTAAGGCTTCTCTGATTAAAAGTGCATCTTGTTACAGGGAAGAGCTGAAATGAATTTTCCTGCCTTTTTGCACAGTCCAGTTTCAGCAGATGTGAATTTTGGGGAGAGAAATGTCAGTCTCACATTGAAAATGGGAAGCTGTTTCAGAAACTACTACATTAGTCAGATACTTTAAGCAGAAAAGCCTGTCATCAGGCAAAGATTGTTTCAATGGAAAGAAGGTATCCAGCAGCCATAATTTGCAAGGAAGCCAAGCAGGCAGACTGGACAACTGTCTGTTGCTCAACATCCACATGGCCCAGCTGCCATGTTGACTACTTTGACATGGAACTCATGAGTGACAGTGGAGCCAGGAATGGTTCCAGTTTTCAGTTTTCATAAGGTGTGAAGAAAGAGACCTTAAGAAAGAATACAAAAAGAAGTTAATTGGTAGCAAGTAGAAAATTTTAGTGAAATACAATTTGTAGTTTCTTAAATCGATTCTCCATTTGACCCTATGTGTTAAAAATGGATCTCTTCTATTCACTTACAGTTTATCAAGCTTCATCTCCCAAATCTTTAGATACACGTTGAGCCACCATCAGACAGTTTACTTAGGAGAATATCTTAGATGCACATCCAGTTTTTCTTGCAGAAGTATTTGCTTATGAATTTCTCTAACAAAAAGCAACCTTATTCTGTTACATATTTTTGAGTAGCAATGGTTTTATATATTTATTAGGCACAATGACTTCAAGAAAGTGGATGGTCAGTGAACTATTGTGGTTTTTTGTCTGGTACTTTATAATTTTCATCAGACAGTGACACTGAAAATAATTATTTAATTATTAAATTGTTATAACAGGAAGAGAAAAATAAGAAAGAAAACTGCTTATGGATTGATGAGTGGGGATCTATACTTTCAAGATAAGGCAAATTTACATTCATGTGAAAAAAATAACAAAATTTCAAATGTTAGGATATGACTAATATTAGTGATATTATATGTACATATATAATTATATGTACATATAATATTATATGTACATTCAGACTTCCCAGTGTTGATTACTTGCTAAAGCAAGTAATAAGAAATATTTTTTCCTTTTAAAAAGTGAAAAATAAACCCCTTCAAGTTATGTTCATACTTTATACTTCATTAATGATTCATTAATGATTACAGTATATTTGGAAGGTTTATTTAAATTGTATTTAATAAAATTCAATGAATATTTTAGTGAATGTCCTATGGAATAAAAATAAGAACCTCTATGAAATAACAGAATGAAACCATTCCTCATTTTACTTGATTTTGTGACTAAGTCTAATACATGTGCCATAATTTAGAAAGACATTCACTGTTGATTTAATGACTATAACACATAGAATATTCATTATATCTCAAAGTGAATCATTAAAATTAGCTTTAGAAAGTACTTTATTTATGTTCTAGAACTGGTAGCTTCATGTTCTGCTTAAGATTCTGTTACACCTTTGTGTTTAACATTGCAGGCATTTTTTCACTGGAAAATGCAAGCAATTATCCACATTATGAGAAGCTTCTGTCCAGATGGTGAGAAGCAGTCCTAGGAGAGGTCTTACAACTAGAATAATGTGGTAACAACCATTTTCTATAACACCACACTGGAAAGGCATCAGTTATTGTCACTGATGCCTAAAATTCCTTACTAAACGCTAAACCTGAGTCTTTTCATGGTCTCCAAAATCAGATTAAAAGATAGGTAGTTGCCCAGGTCATCACATTTGGACTCTTAAAATACCAGTATAGAGTATTATTTTCTTCTCTACTTCTCACTATTCAAAATGTTGTCAATGATTTACACCAGTTACTCAGAAAACCTTTTAATATTTTTTAAAATCTTGAACAGAACTGAAGTGTTCATGTGGTTGATTGTTTAACTCCAGAGAATACTTATTACACTTCCAGCTAATTAATATTTTCCTTACGCTTCCAGTAAGTAATATTCCCTCCCTTGGAAGGCAGTCCTGAAGGGAAAGGCATGCAGGAAGAAGGCTGGATATTCCTTAAGAGGGAAATCTTTAAGGTGCAAGAGCAGGCAGTCCCAGTGTGCCATAAGACGAGCTGTCAGGGAAGAAAGCCAGCCTGGCTGAACAGAATGCTTTGTCTGGAACTCAGGAAGAAAAAGAAAGTTTATGGCCTACAGAAGAAGGGGCAGGATGATCAGGAAGACTACAAAGATTCCACAGCCTCCAGTCTGGTCCTCTTTCTGCAGTCTGGCCCATTCCTGGACATGTAAAGGTTCTGAACAGCATTCATGGCCTTCTAGAGATAATAAACTAGACTCTGGGGAAAAAACTGAGAATTAGGGAAGGTAATAAGAAATAATTTTTAGCAATGAAACTTCAGGGGGTGGGGTGGAATTGTAATAATTTAATCTTATCTTTTGGTGTTTTCAAAAGGAAGGAATACAAATTTGGGTGCTTAGATTTAAGTTCATTTAGAGACATCATTTACCAGAAAGGACCAAGATGGGACTTAATTTCTGTCATCTTCTTCCTATTCATTAACATACCTCAGTTCTTAGAATTCACAAGACCCCACTTATTTCTTCTGGTTCATGAAAAATATGAATACATTTTCTTTTCAGAATAATTTTTTTCATATATATATTACTACCTATTTGAGAAATAAAAGAAATTATTATTCTAAAAGATGTAAGATCCAGAATGGTCTTTTGATTTTTAAATAATTAGAAGAAGGGCCATTCTGTATAAACCATAAAGAACATTGTGTTCCTATGTAGTGTAGTCTATCAGTCTGTGATTCAGTAAATGAACTGTTATGTATTATACCAGATGATCACTGCATGCCCCTGTTAATGTCATTGCTCTGGAAAGGTTAATCATAAGTGCTATAGCTGCCTATATGTAACTTCATTGTTTATCTGGACAGAGCATACATAGATATAAATGCATCTCCCCTAAACCAAAAATTACTGCTGTGTTTTCATGTGTGTCTGCTGCAGAGGATTACATTTTAAGGTGAAGTTTTTATGTAGAAGGAGTTACTGGCAGGGAAATGAAAATCGAGAACATCTCAATACATCTCAAGATCAGATATGGTGGATAAAATGGAGTATAGAGCCCAAAGGAGTAAAAGGACTGGTGGGAATCCATGAATTCTCAGCAGGAATAGTTTTACTAATGAATTTTCAACTGAATTGAAGAAACAGATGTTATCTGTAGGACCTGAGGACACTGTAAATTGATTGTGCTCATAGGCCATACGTAGCAAGCACCTACTCTAAATTAGTTTCTTCTTTACCTACCTCTGTGTTAAGAGTTCATGGCTGATGAGATGATCTGCAAGGGAAATGATATTCAATTGCCACCATCAGCTCTTAAACAATAATTACATTGCTTTAATTATTAGGGACTCTAGGAGATAATCATTCTACTTTGTGGAGATTTGCTTTTTTGTGTGAGAGGGTGAGATGCAAAGAAGCTTGCTCGTGTGACACTGCTTCACACACCCCATGCTTTGTTTTGTAATTTTCTCTTGGAAAAAAAAAAAAAGAACAAACCAAAAAAAACCACAAAACCCCACGAACAAAAACCCAGCATAAAACTAATCAACCAAAACCCATAAAAGGTGGAGGCAACTCACCAACTGAAAGCTCAGACAACCATGAACCCTCACTAAGCACTATTTCCCTCAGCTGGAAAGCATTTAAACATAAATTTAATCTCAGTTCATGTAAAATCTAACTCGAGAGTGTACAAAGCATGAAAACTCTTTCTACTTAAGATGTGCAGTATGTCATTCACCAGCCGTGTATTTGCTTCTAATTTGTGATACTCAGAAATGTCTTATACATTTCTTACTCATTATTTACACTGTAGGCACTACTTGTAAAGGCTTGCAAAAGACACTTTGCTCCATGCCTTTAGAATAGAATTCAGTGTGTCTTTGTTTCACTCCTTCTCTTGCTGCTGTTGTGGAAATAGGGAATTATGAAAGAACAGCCTAAACTGAAAGGGAAGTGCATGTAGATTAGAAGCAGTTTAATGAAAACCAGAATGTCATAGTCTCTGATAGATCATGGAAATGCCATTTATACCACACCTAAACCAGGCAAACACTACTCAGGGTTATTGGTACTGATTCATAACACTCACAATAACAATTACAGGCATGGATCCTGCTGTGTTAGAGACTGAAGAGAAAAGGGGCAGAAAAATCCTCCTCTTCAAAATGCTTGATGCTTAAGTGCAAGTAATGATGAAGTGAGTGCAAGAAAAAATGTCCTTAATTCTGGCTTCAGCACACTATCTGCTTAATCATTTCCACTCTTATTTTGGACTTGGTGTTAAAGGTTACTTTCAGGAAGAGTATGACAGGGAGATTCACAGTTACAGAAGTGCAAGTGTTGATATGTAGCTCATTTTATATAGTAAAGGTTTCTTTTTCTTTTGTGTTGTTGCATTAAAGGAAATAGATTGTTTATTTTTTCCCTTTGATCCACTTGGTAAAAAAAACAATTCTATAGGCCAAAATTTGATCACATATTACTGTCTCTATTATCTATATTTTTTAATTTGTTAGCTCTTATACTAACAGCCACAAAGACACTTGCAGTGATGGATGATTGAGGGCCTTCTGAAGTTCCTGCCATTTACTGTTCCAGCCCTATTTCACCTGTGGTTCTTATCTGACTTTCACTATGGCAGCTCTGGAGTGTCCCCTTCTATTACCCTTTATTATCTTGTCTCCTGACCTGTTCCATTCCAGCGTATTCTGTTCTATTCCCTAAATTCCATCATCATGTATAGCTAACTAGTAAACTTATTTTAAGGAGTCTTTGCACACAATGTCTATTTCCCAGCCCACCTTGAACTCTTACTGTGCAAAATTATCATTCCCTGCTACAAATATCTTTTTTTTCCTTGTTGATCTCATTAGCAGCTTTATTTCCACATGCTAATTTAAAAGTTAATCTGTATCTAGTTCATCTACCATCTACCCAAGATTGAAGTAAATAGGTCTAAATTTCTTACAATGTTCTCTACAGTAATTCTAGCCTGTATCAGTTAGGAATTGACATTTTAATTCTAATCTGTCATAATGAAGAACATTTAATAAATTACATGGTTGGAGAAAAGTTTGACTGACTTTTTTTTTTGGCATAACTCTCCAAACAATCCTGAAAAACAGCTAAACAAATTATTGATCCAAATTATATGTTATCAGATACCCTGGAGTGAGACATTACATATTAATGTGAGTTAAAAGATACAGTATATTTATAAGGAAGAATTATTTTCTCCAGTAGGGTTTAAAAAGCCAAAACCATACTACAGATTATTACAAAACATAGTCATTATCTAAAAAGCCAAAAGAGTCCAAATAGTGAAGTGAGTCATTAAAGGTGTATTATAGCAACTCACTAATATAGATTATGTAAAGCAAAAGTGTGATAAGTACTCAAAAAAAAGCCAAGAAAATATCACCACAACATATGATGGGGTGTCTCCACAGAGTGTAAAAAGCATGAAAGTCAGAATCAAGGAGATACATAATAGCCCACTTAAATTTTATATCTTTTTTTTTTTCCCCAGGTTTTCCATTAAATTTACATTTAAAAACCATAAGCTCCTTATTTTTAAAAAGCTGATTTCAGACTCATGAAATTTATATTTATATGCTTTTACATTTTAAAGAATTATCAATTCAACTATTTCCCTGCTTTCATGATTTGTATTCTTCCTGTGTTATATACTAATTTCCAAATAAAAAGGTTTCATCGGCCAGAAGTAATAAATTACATGCCACACTGATGGTTCTAAAAGTGAAAATGAATGTGTTAAAAACTTCAAAATCAGCTTCTTACGTTTCTTAGTTTCCAATATGGTATGCATAACTTATTTGTACAAATGCAAATAATTGCTCTTCTAAATGTAAGTTTATTTAGCTTTCAAACCACAATGTTCAGAAACAAATCTAGCCAGCTCTAAATAAACAGATAAAGTCATTTGGTTTGTCTGTTAAATTGCATAAGAGCCAAAACTGTATTAAATAAAAAGAAATCAGCTTTGCATTAAAATTTTCCATTCATGTTGGGGAGGAACACCACCATGTACTGGTACAGGTTAGGGGTAAACTCACTGGAAAACAGCCCCATGGAGAGGGTTTTTGGCATCCTGGTGGACAATAAGGTAACCAAGGAACAGCGATGTGCCCCCGTAGCCAGGAAGGCCAATGGTCTCCTGGGGTGCATAAAGCAGAGTGTGGCCAGCAGGTCGAGGGAGGTTCTCCTCCCCCTCTACTCTGCACTGGTGAGAACACAGCTGGAGCATTGTGTTCAGTTCTGGTCTCCCCAGTACAAGAGGGACAGGGAAATATTAGAGAGAGTCCAACAGAGAGCTACAGAGATGCTGAAGGGACTGGAACATCTCTCTTATGAGGAAAGGCTGAGAGCCCTGGGGCTGTTTAGCCTGGAAAAGAGAAGGCTGAGAGGGGATTTTGTGAACAACTGAAGGGTGGGTGTCAAGTGGAAGGGACCAGTCTCTTGTCAGCGGTGCCCTGTGATAGGATGAGAGGTGATGGTAGCAAGGGGAAACACAGGGAAGTTCCACCTCAGCATGAGGAAAAAACTTCTTTACTGTGAAAATGACAGAGCCGTGGAACAGGCTGCCCAGAGAGGCTGTGGAGTCTCCTCTAGAGACTTTCAAGACCCACCTGGATCTGTTCCTGTGTGGCCTGCCCTGGGTGTTCCTATGTTGGCAGGGGGGTTGGACTCAGTGATTTCCAGAGGTCCTTTCAGCCCCCACTATTCTGTGATTCTCTGATTCATTATTCACTATTTCTTTACATAATAAATTTTCACCATCTAGAGGTATTTGCAAGCACAGTAGATTCTGTTCTGTGTATAAATGATTCTCATCAAATCCCTAAAGAAAAAGATGTACTAGTCATTTTCATTTGTCATGCAATTTATAGGCAGATTTCTAAACTAGACTATGAGTCAAATGAAAAGACAAGATAAACTGAATAATGCTGAAAGTATTTCTGAAAGAAAAAGGAGGAGCTATTGTAAGATGAGAAGGTCTCTCACTAAAACATATCAGTGCATAGATGAAAGAAAAAAATCCCATTTGAATTAGTGGTAGAAATGTCATAGCAAACATTTTGCCCAACTGATTAATAGAAGAAAATTAGGCAATTACCCAGGGTAAGATCACAATTTTATGCTTCAACTTGATTCTCCCCAGACAACAACCAATTACAAACACCACACCGGAGCACTTGGAAACTGTGATAATCTGATTTTACATCCAGACTTTTAACTACTGCAGGTAGGACCTACCTGTTCAGCTTGTCACAATATATTAGCTTGTTTGAACACGCTGTCTGAATTTCCATTAACATAATTTGAAAACTCAGAAGGAAACTTCAGATTAAATATGCCTTTTTCAAAGACATTTGTTGATAAAAATAATTAGAATATTAAAGTTGGGGGTTTTTTCCTCTCTCAATATTACACACCAAGAAAATTCTAAATAGTGCTGCTTGTTCTAGTTTTGCTTGGGGCACTACCATGCTGAGATCTGTACCTCACAGTTGATCTAATTTTCCTCATAGTTCAGATGGCAAAATGCCAGAAAGTGACTTTGCCAAGCACCATATGCCAAATGGGGACTCTCCCACCAGGACTTTTCAGAACACATTAAGATATTCATCTGGTACTCTGTAGGGGAACAGCTTTCATCCAAAAGAGGTGGGTAAGGAAAAAGAATTGAGTCAACCCAGTAAGTTGTCCAATGATTATATATGCATCTGTTTAGAATTGTTAGACGAGCGAGACAAACTATTCAAAAGCTCCCAGTAAATCATTTAGGTTTTCCTAGTTTTCCATAGGATTTTGGTTTCTGTGTTCATTTGCTTCTTAGAATATTTGGGATCAAGCATTGTGAACAAGAAACACACAAAGTACAGCTGGCATTAAGCTACAGTCTTCTCTTTTTTCTTTTTTTCCTTTTATTTTGTTCAAACAAAGAGGCAAGAAGCATAGTTTCATGCATTTAATGAAAAGTCCTAATCAGACATTTGAAGAACTTCAGTAGCCATGCCATTTGCCATAAGCTGACAGTCTGTAGTCTTTAACAAGTTGCTCTGACTACACTGCTATACAAGGATGAATTGAGTGGGAAACAATTGCAGAAAGTTCTTAAATTAAGTCAACTAAGAAGCCTTACTAGTCCAAAGAGGTAGAACAAGAAAGTTTCCAGGGATTCAAAGCAGCATTTTTTGAAGGCACTTGCAATTTCTTAATACCCTTTTGACTTTTGAGGAGTGCTCTATATTTTGTTTGCTTGCCTATGTTGGTTGTCTCTTAAAAATAAAATCAAATCTGTGCAGTCTGAGAAGAGAAGAAAATTACTTTCAAAAACATCAGATACTATGACATGCAAACATTTTTCCACAGATGCCTGCAATGAGTATTAATAATTCTCTTGAATATAATCAAGAGTGAGTATCACAGGTTTTTCTCTTCTGGTCCAACAAAAATATCCTATTGTGCCCTAAAGAATAATTTCCATACTTAGCCTGTGGGCAGATAAGGGAGATTAGCAGGAGCTGAAACTGATCATAAAAACCCCTGTTGTTGAAAGAGCTGCTTAACTTTACATTTCCCCTTTTGCAATCTGGAAACTAGTTTTTAGACCCAAATATTTATTTGAAAATTGATAATGTGCATGAGAAAGAGTGGTCACATTTGACCAAATTCTGTGCAGTAAAGTCTGAAACTGAATTTTGTACATTGCAATTGAATTCCTTTTTAATGAAATTGGTGTCAGATGTTATGCAGACCATGAATACCAGAGTTACTGCTGAGAATAAGAAAGGAATCAAGATTATTAGCACAGGCTGACTAGGATATCATATTTATAGTCACCATCATCAATTTAAAGAGGAGATTTCAGTACAAGGTAGGATTTTATTTAAAGGCATAAAGGAGAATACCCCATGCTTTTACAGAATTAAAAAAAAAAGCAGAGAAAGAAGATTTTGTCATAACTTTTAAAGAATACAGAGATTGAAAATTTTATGCCAAAATATAAGCAAGTTCAAGGCAAAAGAGCCTATGATGACTGAAAGAAAAAAAAAAAAAGTATTGATTTTATTAATTCGGGGGAAGGGAAGGGAAGGGAAGGCAAGGCAAGGGAAGAAGGGAACTATTTGTAGGTTTTCAACTTGTGGCTTGCAAATTCAGGGGAAGGGCGATCCAGGAGTTAATTTTCTCCAGAACAGAACCTAAATAAGCCTGTTATCAGCAAATTCACTGCACAGAGGTTCACTTTGCAGTCAAGAAAGATATCATTCCCTTAGCTTTCATATTGCTGAACAGATGACCATGAGTATCAAAACCATATTAAACTGGACACAGTAGTGTCCAACAATAGCTTTCAGATAAGGATATGTGTAGTACCAAAGTTCATTCAGACCATTACTTTCTACTATTTCTCTGATGGGAGGAAAGGAAAACAATGTCAGTGAAGTGGTACTGTTGAGTTCTATTGTATACAAAAATATCACTGTGGTGCTGAGGTCTTGGGAGGTCTGTGCCTCAGAGACCGACTGTTGTCAGTTGATTTAGTCAGTAGAGTGACAATCAGCACTCAACACTTTGCATGATGTTGACAGTGCTTGTTAATTGTAACTAATATTTGACTGTGAGAAGACAAAAGCAGCATGCACCTTTAGAGCTTGGTGCGAGTAGGTGGTTACATTAGGCAGGGGCCCATAGTGCCTATCATCAAAATGTTGAGTGAGACAGACCACTTCAGAACTCTGAGATTACAGAACAACACACTTAAACCCTTATCCCAGAAGACCAGCACGCAGGTTCACCTTTACTGTTTCAGCTACTACGTAGAACTATGCATTAAAGATTGTCAAACCTGATGCAGTGATTACACGAACTTAAAAAAACCCCAACCAAACAAAACAACCTCTTGCCCTTGATAACAAGCAATAATGTTTTACCATTCCAGTGTTTCAGTCCAGCAGTGAACATGTCATAGATTCACTTCTCTATTCTCATCTGTGTTACTGACAAAAGAGTCCTAATGTCTCCTGCACGTGTCTTTTCTGCAGGACTTGCCACTATTTAACTGTAGAGCACACAGGAGGTTTTAATCTTTCTGACCAGTGTGGTGAAATGTCTCAGTGTAGCTCGGAATTGCTAACATTTGGTACACCATTCCAAAGATATTATTTCTTCACAAGACACCTTGATTTGTCCAAGGGCGTTTAGCTTTTAGAGTTCTTTTCTATTTCATCTCAATGAAAAAGTAAAATAAAATAAAATAAAATATTTTCCTCTGATTGACTTCTCAGCAGCAGACCCCTTAAACTGCCTGACAGAAGATGCACTGATGTAGCCAGGGCAGGCTGTAGTGTCCTTCTATTTTAGGTAGAAATAGCAGTACAGAATGTACCCTGGATTACTCTAACAATCAGGTGCCAGGTGCTGGTGTTTTTTACTATTTCATTTGGACATGGTACACTTTCAAAAGGTGCACAGAAATGTCAGAAATTTTCTTTTATCCAAACAGCAAATTCATGTTTGCTAGAATTGGGCCTGAAGCCAAGAATGGGCAAGTTCTGTTTTAGGCATAAAAGCTTTTATTTAAACATTTAGAGTAAAAGTTTTGATGTAAAATTTGGTTTATATTCAAAGGCAACAAAACTCTTGGTCGTATGAAAACTCTTACAGAAATTAGCATAAAATCTGGTATAATATTTAAACTGGGAAAAAATCTTTTAATAAAACAGCCCACATCAGAATTTATGCAGACATGTTTGAATACAACTGGGATGTGAGAAATTCAAACTGGATATAAATTAAAAAAAAAAAAGAAATCATGAAGTTAATCAAATACTGGAACAAGTTGCCCAGAGTCATTGGGGAAAGTGCTTCTTAGAGTTGGTCAAGACTTGACTGGTCACGGCCCTGAGCAACCTGATCTGATTAAAGTTGTTTTCAGCAGAAGGTAAGACTAGATGACCTCCAGAGATCCCTTCTAACAAATTATTCTGCGACTATTTTGTCTCTTTCCCCTTCAGTGGAGATAAAGGAGATAATTTTCTTCTTTTGCAACTGATTGTGTGTGAGGTGTCTTCAACTCCATGATATTATTTGTTTTTAAGCAGTACACTGCAAATCAGTGTGAAAGCTCCAGAGTAGTTGTCTGAGTAAATGTATTTAGAGATAAACTCCTGGAGAGATATGCAACACAGGGGATGGTCTGTGCAAATCTGTTTGTGATCCTGGGTTATTTAAAACCAGAGACCATGAGCACCACCAGTTCACATTTCCTTACACTTACTTGAACAAGAATGGTTTTCACTCTCAACAGGCGTTTACTTAGTGCTGCTAGTAGGACCTATTGTTAGATAAGTGTTACCCCTGATGTAACAGCATAGGTATGACATCAAAATATTTGGAGAAATTACTCTATATGACAATCTTTGAGAATATATATATTTATAGTGATCAATCTATGATAAACAACTGCCTAAAAGCGAGTATTTATCATCTACTTAAGTATATAAAGGATAATGACCTTGTATGATCTAGAAGATGAACACAGCATTGGACTAGGAACTGTGAAAAGATGCAGAAGCAGTCTGGGCCTTGGCCATCAGGGAAGACCCATGACCTACTGTGAACAGAAGGAACAGTGCAGCTGGACACAAACAGCAGGTCTGATGCACCTAGTCCATGTGCAACACCATAAAGTGCACCATAAGCATGTGCATGAGACTGACTAACATCCTGTGCCCTCATTCAAATGCTGTAAGAATTACTCTCACCCATATGATGTCTGAACTCAAAAAGTACAGAAGTCCCCTTGAGAAGAGTTCACTAGTTGTCTGCTTCCACCATGCTTCATTAATAGGCAAGGTTTGTTGTAGCCAAAGTATGTTAACATGATCAGTGGCTCTTTGTGATGAAAGCCAATAGATAATCCATGTATGAGAAATAGCTGTGATGAAATTTACAGTGAATATTTCAAGGTCTGTGGTTCCTTTGCATGGTCAAATGGGAACTGCCTCTTTTATTGACCACATCTGTCAAATTCACAACACTTTGGTTCTCTGACCTTCCTGACTGCTTAAATCAATACTGATTTATCATTTTCCCTAGCTGGCTTCCGATGTAGTAACTGTTAAGAAATCTCAGGCATCACTTGGATTTTCCTGATATTAGAAAGACCTATTTATTTCTAATGTACAGAGTTCATTTGTCCTCTAAAATATCACCCAATGTATCTGCAGTACAGCATTGTGTGCTCATCAGAAGCCATTTTTAGCAGTAGAGGACTGAGGCTATTTCTGATAAGGACTCTAAAGTGGCTGGTGATTCTACTATTCCTAAAGCAGAAGATCTCCTGTTTTTCAAAACCTCATTCCTATCCTGACTGGGTACAGACTTAACTGATGCCATGTTCAAACATCTTTCCTTTCTTTTGTAGCTGTCCTCTACCAATTTTCTTCCTTCTGCTTTCATAAAAAAAAAAAAAAGCAAAAAAGATTCATTTCTTCACCCAACAGACTAACATTCTAAGAGGAATGGCATATCTGCCTTTATGTTTCAAACAAAAGAGCAGCAACATCGGGAGATGTTTAACCTAAACCTGATGCAATCCAGCAATTGCCTTACTGTGCTCACTTGTACAGCACTGGTTTTTGTTCAAAGGAACAAATAAAATTTAGAATTGGTTAGGCACAAAAAAACCCAACCAAACAAACCAACAACAAAACAAAACAAAATACACCAAAAATATTGCTAGGACTACACCCACATTTACAACAGTTAAGTAAAATGGTATGAAGGAAAACACTAAGGCATGTGTTACTGGGTAATTCTGAGAAATGAAAAAAGGCAGTGGAGTGCATTTTAGTTACTATGAAATGAAATGAGCCATGTATATATAACTTTCTTTCTTAAATCCCACTTAGGATTATGAAAGAAATGTGAATAAGGATGATATGAACTTTTAACATTTCAAAATAAGAACTCAAAAAATGATCTGCACAATAGATACATTTTCAGTGCAGTAAAAAATAAGCTCTTCCTTGGGATGTAAGAGACAGCATGGTCTCTGCCCCAAAGTCCTTCTAATCTAATTTTAAAACACAATAAAAGAGAGTGGCAGGAGGCAGGAATGCTGGCAAGAATTCTAAGGAGAGGATTACAAGGTCACTTATATGTCAGGCACAAACTTGTAGTTCTGTTATCCATAATCAACTCTGTATTATTGAATTCAGTTTGCCTTGGCACCTCAGTCATGGAATGTGCCACTGACAGACACTGCAGTGGACATTAATGTATCCCCTCAGAGCTGCAAAGCTTCCATATATAAATTACAAGCAAGCCAAGAATTCCAATTTTATGCTTAAGAATAAAGATAGTCTAATGTGCTGAATCTCAGAGCTCTGTATATTGAACTCAAAAAAAAAAAAAAAATTAAATTTCATTCCCCTAAGAATACAGACAGCAGCATTTCTTGCAACACCGTTCTCTGGATATTACTGTTTTCCTAAAGATGACACTAACTTCTATAAATAACTTCAGAGAATTCCTGATAAATATCTGATGTTCTCTTTTGGTTCCTGAATTTGGTCAGTTGTGCTACCTATTGTTTATGTCATCTGAAGAGCATTACACTTTCATTATGTGAAATGAATAAAATGCAGCTAAAGGTACTTAGGAGTCAATAGCAAGGTCATAATTTACTATCAGGATTCCGCTGACATTTACAGACCATTTAAACTTTGTTCTTCTGCTTTATAACATCAGCATCAGCACAATCCTTGAAGTGCATCACTGCCTGCAGTATGGAGGTAATGGAACTCATATGAATAACTAGCAAAGAATTAGAATTCCTGTTTATGATTTATCTATGTGCTAACTGTAAACATTCTAGTAAGAAACACTTCATTATAGAACAGCTAAATGAACAGGAATATTGAGCTGAACCTTTTAAAAAAGAAAACTTCCTGTGAGCTATAAAATTATCTGAATTCTTCACAAATAAATCAAGAATTAAAGGGCTACCTTTTCTCCGGTGAGGACAAGGAATCCTGACACTGTGTAACTAAAAACATATTTGTAAAAAATTATTAGAGGTAGGAATAATATTTTAGAATGTGGTAGACCTGTTTAAATATGAAAATTTTAATTACTGTGCTCAAATAAAACATGAATGAAGCCAAGGAATTATTCTTGTATTTGTATTACTGTTGTAGTTCCTGAAACGTACTCTACTTGTACAGAATTTGATACACTTAAAGCATCTATTAGGAGAAGGTAGTCCATCAACAATACTAAGAATATCTATTGCCATAGAAAAAAAGGACTAAAAATGCATCAATATTTAAATAAATATATAAATAACATAACTTTAGGAGATAATCAAAGTCTCACAATCAGAATACCCTCTTGTTTAATTGTCTTCTACTAATGGACTCTCCTAAAAGAGGCTGAGGTACTGTTCTCATCCAAATGGCACAATAAGCTGATGTTCATGAGCCAAAGGATACTTTTAGTAATCAGATCTGAACTTATGATTTTGAAAGCATGCCACATAACTGTTGCAATATAACATTGGGGTTGAAGTTGTTTTGTAACCAGTTGGCTTGGAGTACAGCTAGGGTACATTCACATCTGCCTGAAAAATACTTACAGAAATACTTCTAAACTGCTACAGAATCACAGAATTGCCTAGATTGGAAAACACCTTTAAGATCATCAAGTCCAATCAGTAACCTAACTGACAAGTCCTTGACTACACCATATCCAAACCCTTAAGCACTAGACCATATCCTTAAGCACTACACCTACATATCCACTAAAGAACAGATTTTCTGGCTATAGCCATTCACTCTCTGTTACCACCTGGTATATGTGTTAGTGTTGCTAACAACTTGGTTGAGATCAAAATCAATGATATCTGGGAGGAAGGCAAGGAAGCTTATCCTATATTAGCTCCCAAAACCAACCACCTTCTAAGCCTACTGGACTTGTTTACAAACAGAGAAGGTCTGCTGGATGATGTGGTTGTTGGAGACATCTTGGGCTTAGCAGCCATGAAAGTAAGGAGAGGGGTCAGCAAAACTATTACCATGGACTTCCAAAGGGCAGACTTCAACCTGTTTAGAACACTGGTTGAGAAAGTCCCATGGGGTACAGTTCTAGAGGGCAAGGGGGTCCAGGAAGGATGGAATTTTGTTAAGAAGGAGCTCTTAAAGGCACAGGAGCAGGCTGTCCCCACGTGTCATAAGACAAACTGGCAGGGAAAATGACTGCCCTGGCTGAACAGGGAGCTTTTGCTGCGACTTAGGGGAAAAAGGAGAGTCTACCACCTTTGGAAGAAGGGGCAGGCTACTCAGGAAGAGTATAGGGATTTAGTTAGGTCGTGTAGAAAGAACATTAGAGGGGCAAAAGCTCAGCTAGAAGTCAGCCTGGCCACCACTGCAAGAGATAATAGAAAGTGTTTTTACAAATATATAAACAACAAAAAAAGAACCAGTTAGAACCAGGGAGAATCTCCACCCTTTATTGGATGTGAGGGGGAACATTGTTTCAAGGATAAGGAAAAGGTTGAGGTACTTAATGCCTTCTTTGCCTCAGTCTTTAATAGTCAGACCAGTTATCCCCATGGTTTCAGTCCCCTGAGCTGGAAGATAGGGATGGAGATCAGAATAATCCCCTCACAATCCAGGAAATAGCAGTGAAAGACCTGCTAAGCCAACTGGACACCCATAAGTCTATGGGGCCAGATAGGATCCACCCGAGGGTGCTGAGGGTGCTGGCAGAGGAACTTGCCAAGCCTCTCTCCATCATTTATCAGCAATCCTGGTCAACTGGGGAAGTCCTGCATGACTGGAGACTTGCCAACATGACACACATCTACAGGAAGGGTAGGAAGGAGGATCCAGGGAGCTACAGGCCTGTCAGCCTGACCTCAGTTCCAGGGAAGATTATGGAACAGTTCATCTTGGGGGTGATCACACAGCAAGTGCAGGAGAATGGATCAGCAGGATCAGGCCCAGCCAACATGGCATCATTCAGATGAATGACTGGTTCAGAATATGGAGAAAATTATGTAAAGAAGATCCTATACCCTCTAAGTTTTCATATAAACCCCTTCCTCATCTCACAATTTTTAAATGGTATATTAATGTTTCCAGTTTGATGATTTAGCATTTCAGCCTCTAATATGCCAATAGATTCAGTTCTGCTTTCTAAGTAACCTTGTAACTGCAGCACTGTAATAACTGTAACTATAATAAGGCCTCTTTTGCTTGGAGTACTGACGGTCATTTAGATTAGTCCAATTGACTGGTTAATATCACACCCTCATTACGCTTTCTGAAATGCTTTAAGCTGTGGATAATTGCTTCTTATTCTGGAAAAGAATGAAAGTTTCTTTCACAACTTACTGTTTTGGTGGTAGAGACTGTATTTGATTTAAATTTCTATGGGAGCGTCTAACAAATGCATCAAAGGACTCAGAATGGTGGTGCTGCTGGTTTAGTCATGTTTTTTAGGGATTTATTACAACTTCAGTGGGAACATCTGTTGGTTAGGTCTACTTCCATGGGCAAAATCAAAACTCAAGTTGAAAAACAGTATAAAAAACCCCAAAACAGTGGGTTTTTTTCCTCAAACACAAAAGTAAAAACATCTTTGTGTCAAATCTTCCCTCAAAGAAAAGTCTTACGGGAATTCCACTTAACTCCTTTTTTTTTTTCCTTCTTGACCTTTGAATACAAACCAAATTTTACAGACACCACATCCAGCCTTCTTTTCTTTGTCCACTTTGGTTTTGCACAGATTAGTTCTACCCAACTCCTAAGGTTGCATGTCTTCAATCACTAGTAACTGACCACTGGTGAGTTTCTTTAAAGACTCTGGGCCTTGGGTGTCACTGTCAAGTCCTCTACTGCCATCCCCTCTCTGTATTCCTGTATGCTACATTTTTGTTCTAGGGTCATAGATCATTCTACACAGAATAATGACTTGTTAACATGTTAGGCATAGAGTCATAGAATGATTGAGGTTAGAAGGGACCTCTGGAGGGCATCTGATCCAACTCCTATGCTCAAGCAGAGTCACCTACAGCAGATTACCACATACCTACAACACATTAATCACACACTCAAAAGATACAGACAAACCCATTTTAACAATAAACCACAAAATTAAAGCTAAAGCTGGAACCAGTTTATACTGCCATGGTATGTCCATATTGTTCTTAGTAGCCATACTTCAGGTAAGGGTTGGATTTCCTCAAGACAAACAGTGTGAGCAGATCATCCTGTGTGCAATCACACAGCAGCTACAGGATGGACAAGGGATCCGACCCAGCCAGCACAGGTTTAGGAGAGGCAGATCCTGTTTGACCAACCTGATCTCCTTTTACGATCACGTGACCCACCTGGTAGATGAGGGGAAGGCTGTGGATGTGGTCTATCTGGACTTCAGCAAAGCCTTTGATACTGTCTCCCATAATATACTCCTGGAAAAGCTGGCAGCCCATGGCTTGGACAGGGGCACTCTGTGCTGGGTGAGGAACTGGCTGGAGGGCCGGGCCCAGAGAGTGTTGGTGAACGGGGCTGCATCCAGCTGGCGGCCGGTCACTAGTGGTGTCCCCCAGGGATCAGTGCTGGGCCCAGTCCTGTTTAACATCTTTATCAATGATCTAGATGAGGGGATTGAGTCCACCATCAGCAAATTTGCTGATGACACCAAGCTGGGAGGGAGTGTCGACCTACCGGAAGGCAGGAGGGCTCTGCAGAGGGATCTGGATAGACTGGAGAGTTGGGCTGACTCCAATGGAATGAAGTTCAACAAGGCCAAGTGCCGGGTCCTGCACTTTGGCCACAACAACCCCATGCAGCGCTACAGGCTGGGCACGGAGTGGCTGGAGAGCAGCCAGGTGGAAAGAGACCTGGGGGTGCTGATCGACAGGAAGCTGAACATGAGCCAGCAGTGTGCCCAGGTGGCCAAGAAGGCCAATGGCATCCTGGCCTGCATCAAGAACAGTGTGGCCAGCAGGAGCAGGGAAGTGATCCTTCCCCTGTACTCTGCGTTGGTGAGGCCACACCTTGAGTATTGTGTTCAGCTCTGGGCCCCTCAGTTCAGGAAGGATATTGAGGTGCTGGAGCGGGTCCAGAGAAGAGCAACCAGGCTGGTGAAGGGACTTGAGCACAAGTCCTATGAGGAGAGGCTGAGGGAGCTGGGGTTGTTTAGTCTGGAGAAGAGAAGGCTTAGAGGTGACCTCATCACTCTCTTCAACTACCTGAAGGGAAGTTATAGTCAGGTGGGGGTTGGCCTCTTCTCCCAGGACACCAACAACAGGACAAGGGGACATGGGCTCAAGCTCTGCCAGGGGAAGTTTAGGTTAGATGTTAGGAAGAAATTCTTTACAGAGAGGGTAATCAGGCATTGGAACGGCCTGCCCAGAGAGGTGGTGGATTCACCATCCCTGGAGGTTTTTAAAAAGAGATTGGACATGGCCCTTAGTGCCATGATATAGTAATTGGAGTTGGATCAGGGGTTGGACTCCATGATCTTGGAGGTCTTTTCCAACCCAATCTATTCTATGATTCTATGATTCTATAAAATCATGCTGAAAGCCTTTGCCCTGGCTCACGTAAGTTGTATGTGCAACCATCTTTCAGAGAATAATGTTGAACTTCTTCAGTTTTCTCTAACAGAATTAGATAAACTTATAGACATTTCATTTAAGGAATATTATGTCCAGTTATCTGTACCAGTAACTGTCTCAGGTCTTCAACAACAGCACATGACTTTCTCATTCTGCTATTTGAGATTATTTAGGATGTTGGCATTGCTTCTGGAGTCACACCATCCAGTCTGCAAGTGAACTCTCATTTACAAAGTAAAAACAAATGACTGTGTTGGCTGATAAAAACATAAATGTGAAAAAGAATTGATTAATCACTGGTTGTATACTCTACATTCAAAAAGAAGGCACCACAGGCTTTGGCAGAAAGCATCTACATGCAAGCCATGTGAACAGAACTCTCTGTGGAGCTGAAAGGCTGTGCATATCTCTATAAAACATTTTTCCTAGGGGCCTGTGATTACGTGCACAGGAAGAACTGGTGCACTGGCGTAATGCAGACTCCTAGGATTAGCAGGTCACATCACGGAGACAGACAGGCTGCAACAAGAATGATTTTTCAGTCTTGGGCCAGACCAGTGCCAGACAGGAGTATCAGTGACAGGTATGCACTGATCTGCATTGTAATATATGCCATACATCAGGTTTTATATTCCCAGCCCAACAATACAAACCATCACTGGCTCCTCAGTTTGGCTCTAAGCTCTTCGAGCGTCTCCAAACAAAACCAGTTTAAAGGCCTAATCTCAAGATGACAAACTGCAAGGCTCACTAAGATACCTGCACGCAGAACTGCAAACTTTATTATTTATCTGAGAGCACCCTCTTATAGATTGGATTTAGGTACTGGCTCATCCTTTCCCTATCTAATTAAAATCAACATAGGCAGTAGCGCACTTTTCACAAGGAAGGACAAACCACGAGACAGTAGATGTGCATGTTTTATGACAGCACACTGCAAAAAGTACTTGGGCAAGCATGTGGGCCTGAAATATCCACAAGTACTGCTCATTTATTATCTCAAGCATCTTCTCCATTTCTTATGATAAACATTCTCTCCTCCCTCTCTCCTTCTTCTACCCTATAAGTTATGATCAAGCCCACATAGTTTTACATTCTTGAAAATCAAGTATATTTGCAGTGAGCACCACTGCCTGCATTATACATTTGCAATATTCTGCCCAGAAGATTAGAAGAATGTCCCACTTCAGTGGAAGGAATTTCTTCATAACTGAGAAAAGAATGGCCTATAGGTGTTTTAAGTCTGCTACACCTCTAATTTATCTTGATATTACCTCTTACTTTTCTCCTTTCACATTAGGGCTCTACTATACCTGCTAAATATTCATATGCAAATTCATGGCAGAGTATCAGTGTAGCAGTATAACTTCTCCCTACTAATGCATTTATAAAGGCAGGCAGTACCCTGGGGATGACCTGTGACCTTTCACTAAGAGAATGACAACTAGTTATAATAGGTTTTTATACCCAGCTGACTTAAACTTGTCATTACAAAAAGGATTTTGGCAGTTGTTAAAAATTTCTTACCATTTTCATGAAATATAATGAATGAATTATTATTCCACTTAAAAAAAGAAAAGGTTACCCTATCCTCACATGATGCCTCAATCCTTTCAGTGTGGTATAAAATATACCTGCCTCTTTGTGCTTGATAGAAACCAATTTAACAGGTAAGGAACTCCCCAAATTTCTTTTTCAAACTTCCATTTCTTTTATGTGTCCTGAGATCAGGTACAAAAAGTGATGGATTTTTGATCTTGTAGAGTTCTTTGGTAATCAACAGTGTCTCAAAGATGTCTCTCTTCATGGCAACACGCGCAGAAAACAAGCTCACTGTAAATCTCTCATTCCCAGCACAATCAGATGAATGCACTGACAATTATTACATTCAAGTTTCATTCACATATCTTTTTGCTGTCCTTACAGCTCAGTCTCAATGCTTAAAGTGTAGTTTATGGTGACTTTATTTTTTTCTTAACAAGAAGGCAACAGAAAGTAAGGATTTTTATTTTTTTTTTGGTTATGGTTTTCATTTACTGCCCGTTACATAAAAACTGTCTCAAGGGTTTCTTTCCTATAACCACTGTATATTAAGTATGTAAATATTTAAACATACTTCTTTTGTAGGAACTATGCTGTAACCAAATTGCCTTGCAATGGGAAATTTCTACAAATAAACATAATTAAGTTACAAAGCCATGAACAATAAAGTATTAATGAATATTAAATAAAGATGACCTATTTAACAAGATGTTTACTTTATGCCTGCTTCAGAAAGGCTCACATTCTTTGTCTGCTCCCAGCCTGTAGAATGGTAAGGATACTAATGAAATCAAGAACATAATAGAGTTGCAGAATGGTTTGGACTGGAAGGAANCTCTCTTGATGTAGTCAAGGATGTGATTGGCTGCAAACTGATGAGTCATATTCAGTTTTTCATCCCCCAGTACTCCCAAGTCCTTCTACACAAGGCTGCTCTCAACACCCTCACGATCCAGCTTGTATCTGTGCTTGAGATTGCCCTGTCCCAAGTGCAGGACCTTGCACTTGGCCTTGTTGAACTTCATGACATTTGGATGGGCTCACCTTTCAAGCCTGTCCAGGTTCCTCTGGATGGCATCCNCTGTTTCTGTGTCTTACTACCATCACAATAAAGAATTTCTTCCTATTATCTAATCTAAATCTACTCTCAGTCTGAAGTCATTACTTCTCATACTATCACTACATGCCCTTGTAAAAAGTCCCTCTCTGCCTTTCTTGTAGGCACTCTTCAGATGCTGGAAGGCTGCTAGAAATTCTCCTTGAAGCCTTCTCTTTCCCAGGTGGAACACACACCCAACTTTCTCAGCCTGTCTTCATAAGGGAGGTGCTCTTGCCCTCTGACCATTATCATGGTCCTCCTCTGGACACACTCCAAGAGGTCCATGTCATTCTTATGTTGGATGACCTAGAGGTGAACTCAGTACTCCAGGTAGGGTCTCATGAGAATGGAGGGGGAAAATCACCTCCCTTGACCTGCTGGCTACACCTCTCTTGATGTAGTCAAGGATGTGATTGGCTGCAAACTGATGAGTCATATTCAGTTTTTCATCCCCCAGTACTCCCAAGTCCTTCTACACAAGGCTGCTCTCAACACACTCACGATCCAGCTTGTATCTGTGCTTGAGATTGCCCTGTCCCAAGTGCAGGACCTTGCACTTGGCCTTGTTGAACTTCATGACATTTGGATGGGCTCACCTTTCAAGCCTGTCCAGGTTCCTCTGGATGGCATCCCTGCCCTCCAGCGTATTGACTGCACCACACAGCCTGGTGTCATCTGCAAACTTGCTGAGGGTGCACTTGATCCCACTGTCTATGTTGCTGGCAAAGATGCTAAACAGCACTGGTCCCAGTATCAACCCCCAAAGAATGCAATATTTTTACTGCTGCCAGAGTAATAGACTCTTTGTGTCTAGTACTTAAATAAAATACAACGCAATCCACATGAAAAGATTACTGGCCTCTACAATTAAGATAAATATTAAGAGCATGTTACATGAAAACATTCAGAATGTTTGTTTTAAAAATCACAAAACTCAGAGGAGAGAAGAATGGGCTGAATCTCCAATTATATAATTATATTAATTACATGACTGATCTTTCAAGAATTTTTGTCTTCAGAACTGATGGATAAATGAATGGGACTGTACAAAGACTCTGCAGTGGAGTGAAAAAAGTTTCTCTGAATAAGCAACTAAAGCAATTTTATAACTAAACTCTTGCGAGGCTAATACCTGCTTTGGAATGATTATGATGTATGGCAGAAGAGCAGATAGCTGTTTACCAGATGAATCTGTTTCTGTTTGCTAAATCCAGCTCTTGCAGAGAATGCTTGTTACAGTCTCTCCTTGGTCAGTAAAGGTAGTCAAAGTGGAAGGGAGGAGAAACAGATACAGTTTATTCACCTAGAGGGAGAGACAAATGCACCTGGATGATTTAGAGTATGGCAACATGGTCCTTTAAGTCAAAAGCTTTCTTTTGGCAGAGGCAGAGTTTGATATGGCAATATGGTGACACACAACCCAAGAATCCTACAATGGGAAACAAAACAGTAAGTAGGAGATACCCAACATGCAAACTGAGGCAAGTGCAAGAGCTGACATCCGTGATGTTACAGGTCCTGCCTGGAGAATGCAGTCCTGTCTCCCTATCTGGCTGGTAGAAACTTAGCCACTATGAATACACATGGGAATACAAGATTGCAAGATTGATAGGAGAACTGCAAAGACGCAGAGTAATTATTTAGAGAAAGCTGCTAGACAGGAAATCACAGAGAAAAAGGAGCACCAAAGGACAGAACCCAGCATTTCTTTTCCATCATTCGGTCAGGCCATAAAACCAGGATCCCCAAGGTCCCTGTCTCACCAATCCCGAGACTCATTTATTCTTTTATCTTTATGTTGGTCTGAAAGGGAAAAGACAGGGAATGAAATGTGTCTCTCCACTGCGATTCCCATCCTGGGACATCAAAAGCAGTCAGTAGTGTTAGAGTTAAGGATTTGATGGGGTCAGAGGTGGAAGGGGAAGATAGGAATCTTTACAAGCTACACTGAAGCTAAAAGTAAGACTTTCTATGTCATCTGTAAATAGTCTGTTATTGGCTGTCCTATAGCACACAGATATTTCCAACTACACACAGAGAGTGTCAGATAACTGCTCCCAAGTCCACATCTCAGGCAACTAAACTTCTCATTACTTCTGGCTTGATGAGGACCCTGGTGTGCCACATGCATCAGATTTGTCCTAATGACTACACTGTTTTACTGCAAACATAGCAATTCTTTACTTTGTCAGCCTGAAAATTAACTGTTATATTTCCAGAATTTCTGGAAATTTCACTTTCTGTATCAGTTCCTTTTTTATTTTTTATTTTTAATTAGTATTCATGTCTCAGAGGCAGAGATTTTCATTCTAGAAAAAAAACTAATTATCCAAACAGGGTGGAATTGGATTTTCTTCCTTAGATTCTTTCACACCTTATCTTGACATTTAGTTCAGAAATATGTCATAAGAGCTAAAACAGGACATTGAGGTAAGAATATGGAAAGTCTTTCAAAGCTCCTCAGATCTACAATTGTAACTGCATTGTTGACTTGGGTAACTCAGTTAATGTGTGTGCCTCCACTTTCCTTCACTGTAGATAAAAGTTATAAGCTTATCTGTATTATGAAACTGCTGTGTGTGAAGACTTCCAATACCTGATTATAAATTGCTTTCGGGGAGAGGGAAAAAAAAAAAAAAAGAAAAGGTGGATCTTGGAGCTAGTGCCAGAAATTATTATCATTAATAACAATGAAATGTGCTATGATGTTAAAGCAGTCATTTTTTTTTTCCCTTGTTGGATTAAGAAACCTTCCTGTATTCTTTGTGTAATCAGAGATACAGAAAGCATTTGGGGATCCTTCAGGATGAAAGGGACAAATAAAAAATGTGACATGAATCATCACAATGTTAATCACAGCATTAAATATTTAGTAACAGAACATCTATAATTGAGGGGGGGGTGTGGGGAATTACTTTGTATTACACTCCAAGCTCAGATTTGCTGCATGCTGTGAACTGGGTAGAAGAAGCTGAGCAGGCAAAGCCAGCAGAGGCATTCTAAGAGCTCTGGCTTTCTCTTCATTGATTACTATCCCTGACAATGTCATCAGGCACTCGGTGATTTACAACATACTGGTAATAAAACAAAGGTTTGTTAGTAGAGAGAAAGCGAGCTTTTTTTTTCCTCTTCATCCCTACAGTTCATTCCATGGTTAAGGCAACACCATGGTGACAATCAGCATGCAGCAGAATATAATGAAAGTGACAAAGTGTGGGCAGATTATGCTGACAGAAAGACGCCTTCTTTCCTTGCACTGTAAGTGATAGTCTGTCAAACAAACACAAGCCAATGTTTTTGAGCTCTGTCTAACAACACAAACAATGCAGTCCAAAAGCCTGAAAATCTCTGATGTTCAACTAAGGGAAAGTTGCAATGGAATTATAATGAGACACAATATATTTCTACAGCTCTGCTGAAGACAACAGACATATCTGCTCCATAAAGTTACTAAATAAGCTGAAAATCCCCAAGGCCAGTATGCAACATCGTTGAACTAAAAGTTCATAGTTGTTGTTCTTGCTTATTTGCTTGTTTGCTGCAGAGACTGGAAATGTAATAGGTTTTTTGAAAACTCCTAAAGTCTCCTATGGTGGTAAAAACGTCCACAATACATTTTGTATTACTTTGCTTCACCAAATTGGGACAGGTATTAAAGATTTAGTAACAACATGAGTGTGCAAAAGGTACACACTTATAATCAAAACCTAAAAGAGCATGCAGGAAGAAAAACTTTAATTACAGAAGAGTAGTCTCCAGAAAATGTATAAAAGGGAGCAAACAGAATATGGTGGTGTGTGCCCAGCACAGACAGAACTCTGTAAAGGTAAAATACAGATTTTATACTATGCCAGAAAGTCAACAAGTCCTAAAATAGAGACAAATAAACCCACCCTGCTGCATATCATCACACGTTAGTGATGTGGGAACGTGAAACTACAGGAACAGACAGCTTAGTACCTAGACACCCCCCCTGCCCTTTGGGTAATCTTAACACCGAAATCCTCCTTGAAGAGAAAGTATAAAAGACATTTTTTTAGTGTCTCCATTTGTGATAATGCCAGAATCTATGCAGTTTAAGTACCAGTACTTTGGGAACTTGCCAGGTTTTACCCAAATATTCTTGTAATCAGTAATGTTAGAACAGAAATAACAGAAAACAAGGCTTCTTCAGCTCAAGAAGTTTTGTAATAAATTATTTTGATTGTTTTCCCTACTTTATTATTTCTGCTGGTTTTGTTTTGAGTTTTTTGTTTTGTTTTGTTTGTGGGTTGTTTGTTTTCCATGGTTTTGTTGTTTGGTTGGGTTTTGGTTTCGTTTGTGGTTTTTGGTTTGGTTTTTTTGGGGGGGGGAAATAGGTGGTGTTTGTTCTGTTTGGGTTTTTTTTAATCTATATTAAGAAACAGGAAGTATTATTTTTGTAATTTAAAACAAACCCAAACCAAAACAGAAGTTTTCACTGTAATGATTTATTTTCCAGTTGTGCCTGAAAGTCAAGGTAAGGCAAGGAAAATGAACTCATTTACTAAACCCTCACAGAAAGAAAGAAAAAAAAAAATAATAAAAAAGGGTTTTAAAGGCTTTTCTCATACAGACACAATCTTACAGTCACCATGATGTCAGATGGGTCTAAGATTCTTGAGATTTGCTACTTAGCCTAGAAATGACAACATTTTTGTATCTAGCAGGAGAATTCATTCTTACTGACTGAAACCAAAATCCAAACCTTTCAGAAAGAATGATACTTCCAAATGATGGATTATGGATTACATCCCAAAAAATTTATTGAGGAAAATAAATCAACATGTTCATAAATTCATCTCTTAAAAGATCTTGCTATAAAAAGCTTTGGAGTTCACCTTGCATTAAAAGACCTTCACTCATTAAAAATCTATTTCATTTATATTCTTGTGATGAAGTTTGTACTTCTTTTTACGTGGTATGAATGATGTTATTTGTAGACAGCATAATGTGGATGAAGTCCTTAGCTATTCAAAGCTTTGCTTTCAAGTGCTATTGTAAATGCTATTATACGGATGCATCAGAAGGCTATATTTTGCAAACAGATGCAAGAGAGAACTGCCTGCACACCAGCACAATTGAATCAGAGCCAGCTTTAATCTGGAACTGCATAGCTATGGGTAGTGCTGTACTGATTCTGCACTATTAAAGCCCTTCTGAAAAGTGGTGTGTATTGACTTGATGGGGATAAAATGCCCTGGGGCCTTAAGGTGGTTCACATTCTATTTTCTCAGTGAAAACTTCAGGGAAGAACAGGATAAGCTCATGTCTTCTGGAAAAATCCAGTGCAGATAAGCATGAAGCAGTTAGTGTCTTCTTACTTTACAAATTCAAAAGGCTTGAAAAAATTAGTGCTTTTGTCATATAATTTCCTTAGGTGCCTCTTCTGAAGGCATTTTTTTGTAAAATGGCATTGCTGTTGAAAACTTAAGTACCAGAGCAATCTAGCATAGGAATTTTTTTGGTGTACGTTTCTTGTTCTCACTCTTTTGAAATTTGCTGACATAGGTTATTCCACTGCAGATAGTGAAAATCCCAAATCAGGGTAAGTCCTTTGTTAGCTCCTCTATTCAGGGTTTATTTTTATTATCACTGCCAAGTGACAGATTTATTTTTTTTCCTCAAATTCTTCTAGATGACATAATTTTACAGTAATTATTAGAGTTACATCTAAGCTGGTATATAAAAAAGTTGAGGGACCATTCTCTGTCACAGCAGGATGCTGGCACAGCATAGCTTGTTGCCATAAAGTTAAACTTCCTTAGCTCTCAACCAGCATGGTCCCATGTGGTTTGTTCACTGGAAGTGGTCCTTACCCATACTTGCCTGGTATCATTGCAAGCAACCAGGGTACAGACTTGACACTGTAGATGCCAAGACACTAAAACAAATGTGGATGTCCCAGCCCTCTAGCTTACTAGCTAGGAAATACCATTCTTTAAAAGCACTGGTTTTGGCTAAGTTCAGAGTCACTGCATTGATCTCTGTTAAAGCAGACTTTCATGTCACCTGCAGAATGCCTGCTGAGCAGCTCATTATCTAGCAAATTCTGCAGGCATTGTCTGCAGATTTCATTGTTGTTGTTACAATGCTTATGTGATTGCACAGGAAACAGAAAGAAACTGAGTAATCAGTGTTTCTCTCCACCAAAAACATAACTAGTCATTTGGTCTTCTAAAGGGATTACAAGATACATTCATGGAAATTAACACCAATTTATTGTTTTGACAGTTTTTAGATTCGTAAGCTATTTTTCTTGTTTAAAAAAAACCAAAACCTTCTGTTTTGCCCATACCAGATCCCCATCTGCCCCAACTATAATCATGAGAATATTCACTAGCGTGCAGCGAAAAAATAATCTGTCCTTGTTTACTGAACAGAAAGTTTCACTTTTTCCCATTTGTTTGTTGAGTACTTAATAACTGAAAATAGTTAAGTGATAAAAATGTGTATAGAAGTTATGCTTATGAATGTCAAGGGAAACTAAGACAAGGTAATTTATATTACCTTTACCAGAGCTTGAGGTTTTCAAACTGTTCAGAAAATATCATGTTTTAAAAGATATATGACTAACTATAAGTTTGATTGCTAAATCATTGTCTAGGTTTTTCTTCCCAAGAGTAGCTGCAGCTTTATCTGTGCATTCCAGATTCCACACAATTTGATAAGCAGTGTATGCAAACTAAAGTATATAAATCTGAATCCTTAAAAATAAAACCCAAGCATGACCACACCACATTGCAACGTATTTTCTTATAAAATCTCAATACCCTTAATAATGTTTTTTCTCAGAAGTGTCATGAGCAACAAACTACAATGGCTATCATATTTCCTTTGGAGATTTAATAGTTGCAAATCCATCTTTACCTAACATAAGATAAAAATTATAGTAACACATTTTTTGCCTCATGAATACTCACATCAAAGAAGTTTCTTTTTAAAAAAATGTGTTTTTTAACAACCAATGAATCCTCTAAGATAAAGAAACAGTAAGAAAAAGAGAGGAAATAAGCTGAAAGCTTTTGTCTCTGGGTAATCAAAACCAAATGCTATTTTCCATAGTAATATAAAAGTCTGCATTAATCAATAGCCTAGTCCAATTACTTTTCACCTCTCATCTACTGTCTGCTTCAGACATTTTTAATCACTGAACACCCTCTTTTTAATGATGCAAGTATAGAAAGTAATAGCTGAATTTGCATTACTACCAGACATCCAGCTAAGGATAGACAGCAAAAAGAAATAGAAAACCTAGCAAAAGGGCATTTGGAATTGCATTATTTCACTGTTCCCTCCAGCTGGGTTTGAAAGTAAGCTACCCACTGGCAAGCAACCGTATTTTATACTTGCTCTCCCACTTTATTTCTTACTGAAGAACATCTTCTAGCTCTCTTGAATTGGTCATTAATATGAGTAAAAATATATAATTGGATATTGATTTGGGAAATTACATCACCTCACTAGGCATCTGCAATTAGGTAAATGCCATGTGTTTGCAGTAATACTGTATTTTCTGCATAGACAAGTTTATTTTTCCCTGCACTAGGAATGTAGAGAGTATCACAATTTTTGTGCTTATACTTTGCATGTATTTTTATTTTTTCAGAATTTACAAAAAGAGAGACTATTTTTCTCATTCAGACTAATTCTTACACTGTTCTACATTGAAATCTTCATGGTAGTTTCAACCCTGAGCTGCATTATGTCTGCAAGCTAGCCAACAGAAGTCTGTTATTCTTATAATGATTTGAAGCTTCCTGCAAAAAGACATGCCTGTGATCAAGTCCCCAGGAACCTGTACGGCCCCACTTGTTGTGGAGATTAGGCAGGAATTGGAGGGGTGCTCAGGTTGTAACTTCACAGTGCTGCAATTACACTGTCTGATTACAATTCCCATCTATAGTCACTCATAAAAGATAAGAACAACTGACTTTTGGTCAAGAGATATAAAAACAGAATGTAACTTACACGCTGCTCACATCACATCTTCAGCAGGAATATAATAGAAACACTGGCATGTTCTGTTTTTCAATACTAGCTGAAAGCTATATTGCCCACGTACAGTTCTTTTATTGAACAGCCAGTATATTTTTAAATGTATTACTGCATTACTACTTATAAACCAGTATTCTATACATGTTATTTTGTAGCCTGACATAAAGGACAACATTCAGATAAAGCAGGTGTGACAAACTGGCAGAACTTGGATATGTAAGGGAAGACTGACATGTAGAATATTCTTAAAATAAGCAAGAATGCTCTAGATTTGAAAATGACCTTGGAAATACGGGGCATATTAACATATCAGACAGATCTCATTCTAGTCAAGGCAGCAACTGTATCATAAGGTTGTCATTACATTTTTTCTGCACTTTTTGGATGCTAAGTCAAGAAAGAAGAGACTGATATTTTGTATAAAGCCACTAAATCCTGCTCTTTGGCAGGATTTTAGAGAATATGGCATAAAAATGCCATGAAAACAGTGTCAGATTATGCATTTCGACTATCCAAATGTCTTTGACAGGCAAAGAAAAAGGAAATTAGTCAAGTTTTCCATTATTATTCTGCACAATAAATACCTACTAGAGTCAATTTAGCATACCTAGACTTAAGAATAAAACCCAAGAATGCCTGACACCCTTATAGCCAAACAATGTTTAGGATTAACACCTTCTTTATCAGCGTGTATGGCAGAAGAGCAGAATAGCATTTATAACATGGAGACTAATTTTTCAGAGGCCACTCACTTCTTTCCAGTTTTCCCCATACTTCTGCACTGTGAATCATTAAGTTCAAACCTATGTTCCTCACAGTCTTTGAAGAAACAGTCTCAAACTGTCTGGGAAAATCTTCTGTACACTATATTTTCAAAAAGGTTACCTTTCGCTGCAAATAATGTTAAAAGCTCTTGTTTCTGCCAAACAGAAACAGATCAAGGGATTCCTAAACATTAATTATTTATTTTGATCCACACAGTAAGCACTGGGTGAAAAATAAAAAATATTATGATTATGGTGATGTCCCCTAAGGCTATTCTCCCTTTCATATGTGTCTTCATGGACGCAGGCAGCAGTGTAGACAGTGGTACCAATAACAGTTTTATTAGATGGTAGGAATCCCTTCTCACAAGGATCATTAAAAGCATGCTTTACCATGTTGCTTCCTTACAGGAATTAGGGCACTCCCTTGCAGGAAGGAGATTGTAATGAACATGTGATCGATTTCCCTGAAGTTTAGAAACGATTTTCTTTGTAGTATGAAGGTATTAAAAATATGTAAATAGAAACACACACTAACTACTTGCCATCTAAAAGGCAGACTGAAGTTCCTGAAGTGGTTCTCTGACATATATGAATACTCTGCACTGCATATCTACCACCACCTTATAATGACACTGAAAGCAAAATCTCTCTTGAGTTTTCCCATATCCCCTGAAATCAGAAAGGTTTCCACTGACTAGAGTAGACCTTGGCTTGGACTGAATATGACAATGTACAGAGGTTAAATGTTATTATTTAAATGTTATTATTTAGCAGATGTGCCAACATGGTAGCAGGCATTTATAATCATTTTACTTCTTGTTTCCTTGTCCTCAGCCATCTTTTCATTTTTTCACAGACTCAGCTCACAACCTCAATATGGAACTTTGTCAGAAACACGTTATAAAGGAGAGAGAGCTTTGCCATTTCATTAGAGAATTTGCATTAGGGTTCAGAAATAGTTTTATCTGAATCCTCTTTTAATCATCAGGCTTGCACGGTCTCCCTTCATAACCTCTGATTTCTGGGTTGAGGTTAAAATAATTTCCTTTGCAGGAAATCCTGACACCTGAAGCCCTTGTCATGACATTAGCCTAGTCACTGAACTCTTATGATGAATTTATAGAACAAGAATTTTCTTTTCCAAAAAGTGTGCAGGTTTTGTGGTATTTTTCCTAAAAGAATATTCAGAATACATTTACATATTTCTGATTAAATATATTACTTTGTACCTCATTCCTTAAGGGCTTTAAATAACATTTCCTTCTTAATTATTTTTTTTTCATATTTCAGTTAACTCTCGACTGGTATCTGACCGTCCCAAGGTAATAAGGTCATTCAGACTATGAAATGTCTATCTTTTTGTTTCCAAGGTTCTACTCTTCCCCTGATGGGCCATTTCTTCCCTAGCAGGAATATTTCTGTGAGCAATATATTTCCAGTCAAAGTGCCTTAGGAATCCTTCAGTGTTAAGTGGGACAATCGGATTTTACTATTCTTTCTATTTGATTAACTTAGTCTATAAAGATGCTTTTATACTCACAGTTTTTCCATTAGACCACAACTTTTGTGCAAATAGAAAAGTCATATAGATGGAGTAGGGGCTGAGTCCGACTTCTTTTTGAAGCTTTTTGAATGCTGATCCTGGTCCACCCACGCTCTAAGATTGCTATATGCAAACCAGCTTCTCCCTCCAGGCATTGTAGCTGCAGTTATGCCACTTTGCATAAGGTAATTAGATAAGCTCACATCTGTCTACTAACGACCATACAAATGTACTTTTAGATGTTAAAGGACAGACAGACACCTTTTTCCTGTGAAATCCTAACTGTTGCTCCCTTCTTTCAGATTCAGCTAGCATCTGCAGTGTCACCCTGGGGGAGGGGGGAGATGTGCTATCCCTCGATATGCTGACCCCATTCCAAGTTTAATTTCTCCTACCTTTTTACACTACACAAAGAAGTCTAGGACGCCTCAAGTTATAACACACAACAGTAGTACAAAGGTGTCCAAGATGAACACAAAACAAAAAAGCGGGACTGCTGTAGCAGCAAAGTGCTGTGCCCAAGATAATAAGCTTAGTCTTTTGTGGAGGCAAACACAGAGTTTACTTTCAAAATCCATGTGTACATTGCTAAAGAGAACCTGGGAATACTGGTGTATGAAAAGCTGGATATGACCCAGCACTGTGCGCTCACAGCCCAGGAAGCCAGCTATATCCGGAGCTGCATCAAAAGAAGCGTGGCCAATAGGTTGAGGGAGGTGATTCTCCCCCTCTGCTCCACTCTGATGAGACCTCATCTGTAGTACCTTGTCAGCTCTGGGGCCCCCAACATAATAATGGCGTGAACCTAGGAGTAGGTTCAAGGTCAGATTGGTTGGGGCTCTGAGCAATGTCACCTAGTTAAAGATGTCCCTGCTTATTGCACGGGGATTGGACTAGATGACTTTTAAAGGTCCCTTTGAACCCAAACAATTCTGTGATTCTATACTTTCTTATTATATTGTATCTATTGCCTGCTATTACTGAATCTCTCTTCCACTGATGGTAATAGTAATAGAGATATAACATATATATAGCTCAAATATTAACAAAACATTAAGATAAAGATGGCTGATCATCACCAAAACAATGTCTTCAGAAGCTGCAGTTGATAATTTGTGCACCTCTAATTATAGTTGTTTGCTCAGACACCATAAAGAGCAATATAAATAGTCCAGAAAATATCTCACAAATGAACAACAACAAAAGAAAAGTGGAACAATCAAAGATAAAACCAGAAAAGGCTATGATTTCCTTTGGCTTTTACTTTCTTGGGTTTTCTCAGAATAAATCTCTTTCTTGGAATGAAGAACTATGTTTTGAGAAAATGCACAGACATCCTATGAAAGGAAGGGCAATATGTGTGTGTCTGTGTTTGTGCACTAAATGAAGAACAGAGAAAGTTAGAAATTATCCTGAAACCAGATTAGAACCGTCTGTTTGCAGCAAATTAAATGAAACTAATAAATATGCAGATGAGAGTATTATTATGTAAATTGCATAGTGTCAATATTCTGTTTGGTGGAGAACCATTTCAACATTTCCAGTTAAAAATTACGGTTGTGTAAGTATCAGAGATTTTAAGAAGGAATTTCTGGACAGCATATGCAATGTTGGGAAAATGTGTCTTCATCACATCCCATCCTACAAGCACCTTACCAACAGATCTAATCACAACCTGTAATACTGTTCAAGAAACGAGTGGAAAAGCTGTACGAGGCACTTACCTTTCCTTTAGCTTCGTTCCTCATGGAAAATATCCCGTGGAATGAACCTGTGCAAAAAGATAAACTTTGTCACTTTCTTTCCAGTGAATCCTCCCTTAGACAAATGTTTCTCTTTCCCTCTCTTTGTCACACACACGGCAACGAACACACATGATCTCTTTTACACATTTCCCCTTCAATGAGATATAGAAATGCTAATAATGGAGCAGATGTTTTAGCAGGTTCCCTTTACTGAAATCCAGTTCACCTAATCAGTGTCTCTTCCAACATTTTCCTAACAAAATTAGCAATTTGTCACAACCCCACTGGGAGCAGTTCATCGAAGTACTGCCATTATTTTTTTCATATGGAAGAATTTAGCACTGCCAGTTTGTGCTAGGGTAATGAAGGACAGTCTTCATTCCCTGCAAGAACAGCTATAAGCAACAGTCTTGCAAAGTTGCATTGTCAGTACTATTCACCTTGAGAACCAAGCAGTGGCTCTTTGGATGAGACAGAGTTTCTGCATTAAATTGTTAAACAGGTGGAGCTGCCCTTTTTGATTTTCAGTGATGTTCTATGCAAATCCTATTAGCAAATTTCATGTTGCTAATCACTTTGGGAGATCAACAGATCAATGCCTACTGGCCTTTTGATGACAGTTGCTGTGTTAATTAGGAACACGAAACAGGAACACAAAGGGAAGGTTGTTGTCATGTATGCAAAAGTAATGCTTAGAAGAATCCTTACTGGAAATCACCTGATACATGCACAAATTTTCAGATTCTACAGGAACAAACCAAAGACTGGAACACTTCCAAATTCACTTATTTTCACTCTTCCTACAAATGTAAGAAGTGTTCATCTTTCTCTGTTTACATGATGAATAGCATGAACAGAAGTGCAGAAACATCATGCAGGTGTGATAGTCTTAAAATTGGAAATAGAATATTTCTCAGTCCAGAAAGTGCCTCTAGGATCTTTTCTACAATTAGCATGGTAAAGCATCCTGACAGGAAAATTTAAAGGAACAGGAGAAGGGTGGAAAGAAAGCACTGTGTATTGCACTCTGCAGATAGAAATCTCTGCAGCATACCCTAGCATGCTGCCCCACATAGCACAGACTTACCCTGCACACAGCTAAGGGTCTCACACTGAAGAAACTAAGGGTGGGTGTAGTTGGTGGCAGCTGGCAACATATATTGGAGAAAAAAAAAATGAATAGAGCTGCAGCAATAAAAAGCCATTCATACCTCTTTCTCTAGTCTGATGTAGACTATATGAAGCCTGCCTTGATTTTGTACCCCGGAATGGTGTGTGGAAATCACAAATATTCATCCTCTAAGGCTACCCCTTCTCCCGCCAGCCCCCACAGGGAGAGTGGCAAGCATATGGCTCAGACACAAAGAACACCTTAGTGTCTCCTTTTAGGAGGTTTCCGGGAGCGCC
>VWZY01009282.1:0-11317 GCA_013399075.1 Chloroceryle aenea
GGTGTTTCCCCCGCAGCCCCTCTTCTGACACCACTGCAGTAGCGTGAGCCAAAACGAGATGTACCTTTCGCTCCCAACTGCTTACTGATGAATCTCAACCAGCGTCCAACTTTCTTCCATGCTAAGATCTCATTACATTCCATGCTGACAGAGGTCAGGCAGAATTTTCAGATACNTTCAAGGTCTGAGCATCACTTCCAGCAAAGACTGAAGGACACAGGTTACTAACCCTATTTCTAATATACCAGCAAGTCTGCTTTGTAGTTTAAACAGCAGGAAAATGATGTATTTTGTTGGTTCTTTTATTGCTCTAATGTAGCCAAAAACTGGGGAACAATATGAGGCTCTAGCCCTGCAAAGAGGAGTGTTAGTCAGCCCCACAGAAGAATCAACGCTTGAATTATGAAAGGTGAGAACAATAATAAATTGCTTTTCATTTTCAGTCCTGAAACACATGCAGTAACCTATATTAATGTTGCTTTCCACTGCAGAGCTTCCTTGTAATTTAACAGTTATGTGTCCATATTATTAAGTGCACAGTCACATAATTGTGTAGGATTACGTAAGTACTTTGTACATTTGATAACCTTGTGTTCTGTAGTCTTCCACGTTTCCCATACATCTCTCAAACACTAAAAAGGAAATACCTTACAAAAGTACAGAATATGCTTCAAATATATTTTTTAAGCTAAAATCCAAGCAGACTCAGGAATAGATTCCTGAGAAGAGTCTCAAGAGTCTGTGAAATCCAGAAAAATAACAAACTCTAGTGCCAAAAGTTTCACCAAAGTGCTCAGACTATAGCTCCTTTAATTTTCTGGCATCAGTGGTTTGGTAGGGATGTTCTTACTGTTTTAAGATGCACCAGCATTCTCCAAGAATTTATTGTAAAAAATTATCACAAGAGAATTCAACTTAATCCTTCCAGTCCTGTGACAAACAGGGAGTTAGCTATCCCTAATTACAGTTAATGTAGATAGGCCTTCATTTTTTAGGCCACAGATTTAATGGGAAAGCTGTAACGGGAACCTACAGCTCTGTCTTCCCCAGAAACTGACTCAGCAAATGTATTATACTCCCCCGCTGCCCCTCTAAGGGGGAAGTTTATTCCTAAAGCTGAATAAGGAATTAAATTAATTTGGCATCAAATGTGGCAGTGTGCAGCCCCACTGTGAGCTGCTTCAGTAAGGTGATGTAAATAATCTATTCATTTATTTTGGTGGGTTAACTGTTCATCAGATCAGTGGAGGCACTGTGGTAACCAGTCCATCCACCCTGGATGAAGCAAAATGCTAAACAGCTCCCAAGGGTGCAGTTAAATAGCAGTATAAATTAACTGCAAGGAAAGCCATCAGCTTCCTGGGCTGATTACTACATGACCATGCTAGCACTGTAATAAGAGCAGGTCCGAGCCTGCCAAGGGGAGTGGAGAGGAGAGGGAGAGTTTGGGCAACCTAACTCAGAGCAGCCTGAAGCATCCCAGGATCTGCTCTGAGTATGCCCAGGGACAGTCTGTCATTCACATCACCCAAGCAGAGATGGCTGAGGTGATCAGACTCACACTAATGGTCTAGAAAAAACACACAGTTAAAGACCAAGCACAGAGATCTTTTCTTTTACACTGGCCTGAATTTAATATAGTTTTGGGTTTTTACTGAGTTACAAACATAAAAGAAGGCTTATGCCAAGAGCCTTGCACACTCCTTTTTCAGGGAAGGAGTGGAAGAACATGAAGTGTCAACAGGATTTGTCTACCATGAGGTCTCAGCTCATTTAAATGAGCAACAAAACCACCTGGAGAATATTAATGAAATAAGAGACATTGCCCTTAATCAGTGCAAAAAATATGGTTCAAATACATGTGACTTTTCTCTTTAATGACTGCAAAAGTGTCCTAGCTACAGCAGACAACTTTTCCAATTGTAAGAATATGGAGATGAAACGTGCAGTTTATTTTAAAGACAAAATGTTTAATCACTGGAAACAAAACCTGAGACATACTTCCAAGATGTATCATGGATAAGTCTGTACGAGACTCATCTGAAGGAGTCCTAAGATGAGGCTTTGTTTTCTACTTTTATGTCAAGAGTATTGGAAACAGCTGGGTTTGACAGAATTTGAAAATATTATCCACAGCCACAGAACCACTTCTTCACAAAAATAATCACTGGTTAGAACAATTAGTTATGAGATTATTTCATAAAAATAGAGCTATGGATATTCAGGCCCTTTACATTTGCTGAAAAAATAAACAGAAAAAAAATAATTAGAAAGTATATGATTAAGGCATAGAAATGAGCTTGGCTGGGGCATAATCTTGTACTTTTTACTGGCTAAAATCAGACGTTGTTTGTGCAGTACAGTGAAGATACTGAAGAGATAGACAGGAGAGGAGGAAAAAAAAAAACAACATGAATAAGGGAATAAATCCCTCAGTACCTGAACATACAAATAAACCCAGTTTTCATAGGGCTGTCACTGGAGGAGAAAGAAAGAGGGTTTACAATTAAGTCCCATGCTTCCATTGTGGTAGACAGATATCCTAGATAAATTCTGTATGAATTTCTAACTAAATAAGAAATACTTGAATAACCTTTCCAGAGTTTGATATAGCTAATAAAAAAATAGAAACTCCAGTCTCCTCCCATCTAGCCCCTGGACAGAAGTATTTGTCTTTCATAGACCTTGCTCAAAAGTATTACAATACTTCCTAAATCACAATTATTCACACTGTCAAATTTTACTTTGAACAGCTAATCCTGAAAATACAGCAGTTTCATCCAATGGCTCTATTTTTTCACATTCAACACTCAATTATTTAGGGCATGGTTTTAACACTCCATCTCAAGGGAATATGCTGGATTGATTTTCTCTGAGTAAGGACTAACTTGTCGTGATGCAGCTCAAACCTATTTGAGTTCTGCAAATATATCACTTAATAAAATTGAGATGTAAAACTCTAAGTTTAAACATCCTTAACAGTATCAACATGGCAAAGAACTGACACCTGAGAAGATGCTTACATGCTCACAGTAAAAGAATGCAAGAAAGGAAAATGGCACTTTTTTTTTCTCTTTTTCTCCTTTAAACACGGGGGATTTAACTCTTCTGCAAGGACTTCAAAAGACAAAAATTCACTGTGACACTGGTTAGTTTTCATTGAAGTGAAACAATGTTATTTGTTGTCTCTTAACTGGGAATTACAGCATTACCCAGGTTTACCTACATGGTAATTCCAGAAACAGGCATTCTTTAGGGATGAGACACAAAAAAAAATAAATCACAGAAAGACATTAGTTCAAAGTTTTTAATAAAATAAATTCAAATGCATTTCATTCTCTGTCCATAGCTACATTGTTAAATATCAAAGAAATACATAATGTTATGGATCTGGAAAAAAAAAAAATTGAGCCACAAAAGTTGGTATTGAATACATAACTCAAAATCCAGTTTATTTGTCAACATTACACAAATTAACCTTACCATCCACCACTTAACATAACCATTACCAATTGTTAAAAGACAGTGCTGAAATATTTACAGTAAATAAATAACTTGCATCACTTGAAGTAAACGCTTTACAGTTTTCCTGAATCAAGTGAGTAAAATCAAGAGTACCAATGCAAATAATGTATACACAAGCCTGGAAAATAATTCCCTCTATAGAAGGAATTGCAGAGGGACCACGTAATAGTCTATTGCATACCATACTTCAAAACCAGAACATATACACATCTACAGACTCCAATACAATCTTCATTTTCTTTTCCTGCACGAGAGGTTGAATATGGTCCATATGCCTACGTAAATACAGCAGCATGCAGTCTTGTTTGTCACCATGTTTTAAGGTAGGGACCTTCATGTGTACCATTCTGAAGATATATGCATTGTGCTTGCATACAAAACCAAAAGATGCTTAAATTGTGTTCTGCTGAGTTCAGTTTCTACAGAGCTGCAGGTAAGCCGAATAGGAAAATCAATGCACTTTGTTCAAATCAGTTTATTCAATTTAGGTTTTGAAGAACAGATGTCTAACTACTAGCTTAAAAAGCAATAGAACCATGTGTGTAACTCCTGTAATGGTGATAAGGTAAATAACTAGAACAGCTTGAAATCATATAAAATGTGGGTATCATTTTTAAATTGTGTAATTCTTAACATTAATCTAATGAAGCCTAGAAGATCCAGTACAAAAGAAATGTTTATAGCTGATTAATGTTTATTTTGATCTGTCTTCCTGGAGTTCAACCAGAAATTAACCACATTTTGGCAAATGAAAATGTCAGACAGCAGCAGTTGCACAGTAACAAATAGCTTTTATCTTCAAGTAATTTACTCACCAACATAATCTGAGAACTTCTGGAAAAAAAATTAGTTGAGGTGCAAGAATTGTTTCATAAGTTCATATGTGGTAAAAGCCACAGCCTGGGAAGGAATACAACGAATATAATTCAGAGATAAACCGCGGTATAATCCTCTTCGGATTCCATGCTGTTGATACACATACTTCAGTGTCTCCACCATTGTACTGGAAAAAAGAAGAGCTTACATCAATTGTTAAAGATCTCTTAACTTAAAGACAAGACACTTGTTTTACTTGTTCTTAAGAGATCTATGGAGAAAAGCCCCACGGGATTACATATACATAGGAAAGCATTATCATCTTTTCAGGACTCAGAGGACAGTCTGAGCTTCTGCAAGAAACTTGGGCACAAGAGCTGCTAAATGGAAAGAGGACAGTGCAATCCCACATAAAGAAATTTCACTCTGAAAACACCAGCCACCAGCAAAAGACATACTAAGACATTTCATGCCAGAGTGGCTATGCATATTCTGTTGCCTATCTGGCAGGAAGAAGCTGAGAAGCATCAATTGTTCTTACAAATGAAATACAGAGTAACAGAAACAATTTGATTAATGCAGCACAGATTTCTTGCATTATAGATATGCATATAGGCTTTCTCTCTTTGAGCACTGAATCCTACAACCTGTCTTCCTAAAGCTCTGCATACAGCATTTATTTAGCTCTGTGTTAGACATCTCACATGTGTGTGCCTTCCTCCACTGTGACAACAACCTAGTAATTTCCCAAAAGGGAAATGCTAAAACTTCTGCTAAGTATATAGTGTTTAACCTTATTAAAAACAGAATTGCAGTGTATATGGCAAGGAGAACTTGTCCTCACATATTTATATTGAAACTGAGCAAATGGACATTAAATGGAAAGCAGTGTAAAAATCTGTAAGATGCTCAGTATTTCCAAGCTATTAAAGACATGGCTCTTTGAGAACATCTTCCATACACCTAAAAGCTTCCAGATATCCTACTTGTTTTATTCTCTCATCCACTAAAGACATGTGTCTATTCTCCTTCAAGGCACTGCTCTCTCTGAACACGGTCACAATATTGTTAAACTGGAAAGCCCAATGTCTGTAAAAGTAGTGTTCACAAATACAGAAAGTAAACTCCCAAGAACAATTAACACATTTTTATTTTAAAAGTCCCTGGAGTGAAAAACAGCCAAGCAAAAAAATGCTGCTCGGGCAAAGAGAACAGCAACTTCCACAGTAAGCAACAACTAGGTTACTTATGGAAAGTTACTAAGACAAAGGTTGGTAAGATCCAGTTTGACATGCAGGAAGGTCACACTGAATCACTCTGGATTCAGACATACACAATTCCTCAAGATTGAAAGGAACCCAGATAAAAACTGTCCTGGAATTGAATTGGGTTGAGACAACTTGAAGTTCAGGAAGTTTTTAATACTAGGAATTAAATACTATTCTATTCCATTAAATACTAGGATTTAATACTATGATTTTAAGGATATTTTATTTCCACTTCTGGAACACCAGCTACTGCCATAAGTGCAAAACAGGCCAAATAAAGCAGTGTTATTCAAAATCATCTCATGGAACAGATTGTGCACCATTAAAAAAAAAAAAAAAAAAAACACTTAGAAACATTTAATTTCCCTAGAAGGATGCAGTCTCTCTCTCTCAGGGATCCTGCTAATAATAGAGACATCTCAAGTTGAGTTAAAATACAAGAACCGTACGTTACTGATGTAAGCACAATATTACTTAAGTGGCACTGTGATTTCAGTTTTTGTTTGGTTTATTTTTTTAACTCCGGGGTGACAATGGCATCTTTCGTTTTTGTGCAAACTTACTCTTTAAAAGACTGAAAAAGTTAATAACATAGTAGTTGGAGTGTATGTATTTAATTTCTTAACTTGAAAACTAAGAACTTCCCTTAGACATCTAAGAATTCAGTTACTATGAATGAAAAGAAAATACTTACAGGCACTTTTCAGAGTCTGGGAGAACTGCTCCTAACTGCATTCGCCTACGAGTCACATCAAGGGGATATCTACAGAGGAGATCATTTGAACAGCAGTTCAGCCAGGTGTGTGATGACTATATGAATATTGCTTAAAAAAAAAGAATACAAAGAAGTCCACGTGCAAGCTCCCTTTTCAGTGAGTCAGGAATCCAGCTCAGATTCTCAACACAGCTGAAAGTTCTTCAAATAAAGGGACACTTGCCCTAGACAACCAAACCCAGCAAATCAGATCTCTTAATATAGTCCATTTGGCACAAGTAAGGAAGACACATGAAGATAAGATGAGAGCATAAAACAGTCTGTAAAACACTGGAGAGAGAAAACACCTGAATCAAAAATAAAATTAACAGTTTAAGGATTAACAGAAAATAACATTTGCCATGCAGTGATTTAGTGAAAAACTGATGCCACAAATTCATTAATTTATTTTAAGGATAAAATTAAGTATGACAAGGACAGCATGAAAGTGGAGAAAGCAGGCAAAGCAATAAGATTAATTGCAAATACAATATCTAAGGCTTGCTTTTTTTATTTTTATTTTATTTCTACAGCTTCACAGGTTACATTGTTTTGAAAATAAATTGCAATAATAAAATGATGCCAATGATGTTCATGGTAAAAATGTCATAGCTTAAGCAAGATTCCAGCTGAATTTAAGAGATTTATCTGACTGTAATTGACTCTACATAGACCTTTAAAGATTAAATAGATATTTAGTAAATGAAACAATAAGAAATAATCTGAGTGTCTGATAGACCCAATTTAAAAATCTAACGACTTCGATGAAATCACATTCTCAGATGAAACTTTCTTTGGCATGAACAGCTACATAGAAGAGAAAAAAGAAAATTAAATCCCCACACCGAACAAATCCCCAACTTACGATATCGTCTGAGCTATTGCTCCAGCTATGCCACCACACAGCAGATTTACATGTGTTTTCAAAACTAGGACATCAGGATTATCTAACGAAGGCCGTCCCAGCCAGTTAGGTGCTTGAGCAAGTCCAATGCTCTTTAAGGTACCAAAGGTAAAAAATGAAAAACCTACAAGGAAATTTCATTTTTATGTACTTGCATTAAAAACACCACAACAACCATTTGTCAGTGCATCACCGTAAACAGAGCTGCAATTACAAAATGAAACCATTTACCAATTCTTTTAAAAGTTTAGGCAGAAAGAAACAAGTAATATTTTGGACAGTAACTTATCCAATTAATTAGTGTTTTTAACTCACATTAAAAGAATGCTTTAGACAAGCTAGACTGTGGGTTTTAAATTGGTGGATTGCTGCCAAGAGTAACTCCTAAAGATCTTTCTAGCTGAAAGATGTCTCTTATCTTTCAAATAAGAGCATAGTCTAACTGAGCACTTCTAATGTTCCTCCATCCCATGTCACCCACTGCTTCTAAGTGGTCTGTTTACATGGAAGTGGCCAGGAGATGGAGCCAACTGGCTCTCAGTCTCCATCTATAGAGCACCACTCTCATGATCTACCTATTTGAGAGAAACACACTGCATGATTTAGCAGGAGACAAAGACCACTAGTTTATCTCTCTCCCTCTCAAGTCCAAGTTTCAGAAAAGCTAGGCTTTGCCTTTTGAAGATGCTTTAGCACATTGATCGATTCTAGATTAAGATTCAAGAGCTGCAAATGCTTCTACTGGCTTCCTCTCTCCATTCAGTAAAACCCAGAATCCCCAGTTTTAACAGAAGCTAATTAAGCGTGCAAGCACATTACACAAATTCAGTAGCACACAACTGCTGAAGGATTAACATGTTCTGTTGGTAACTTACCCGCATATGGAGCCATTCCTACAACAGTTGGCATCAGCCCTCTGTAGAACCCACTAAAGCCACCTTCCTTTAAAAGAAAAATATAAGTACATTTGTGGCAAGAAATACAACAGATGTCTGAAGTTACATGACTGGTCATACAGCGTCACGTGATGGCAATCTGACTAGAATCAGCTAGCACCACGGAGCTAACAGCAAGTGCCTGAAGAATCGAGGGGACAACTCCCTGGCTCCAAACGAAACAACAAAGAGAAAGTGAAGGAAAAAAAATCTAGGAGGTATTTCTGTGTTATACATATCCCCTCCTCCCCAAATTTTATGGTATCACTACTACTTGTCCTTGAAAAGCAGCTTCTGTGCTGTTTTGGGCCTCCCACTTACATAAGTCTTAGCAGCCTAAGCAGAAGAAAGCATCTAGATATTTTTACATTTAAAAATTCACTGTGTGCACAATGAAGTCATGTTATTTTCCACCAAGCCACCATTGCCAATGCAGTGCAACATTTCTTAAAAGAGTTTATTCTTTGACAGGACTGAAGATTAAAAGAAAAAATACCTTGGTGTAAATCATCTTGAATGCATGGATAATTCCCATGTACTTGTGTTCCCCTTTTACTTGGAACGCCAGACGAACTCTAACCATATCAAGAGGGTAAGTACAAATCACTGCTGTAATACCTTTATTAAAAACAAAAACAAAACAAGCAAACAAAACTCACCTACACCTTATCTGATTCTAAGATTATTTTGAAAATTATAATTTCCTTTTGTGACAGTGAATACAATAGCATATACAAATTAATATGTTAAAGAAACACTTAAAAGTCACTTTTAATCAGCAAATTGGAACACTAACTTCAGCAACACACAAAGGATTTGTTTCTACTCAGTGTTCACTGAAGCTGCACACCTAGGCCTTGATTTTCCCCAGATTTATGGCCTAACTGTATTCACATGAGCAGTCTCTTACACCCATGGCTCGGGCTAGTCAAATGCATCAGCTTCACTGGTTTGAAACCATGAAACCTAGTGCCACCTTATCTTTTGAGCCACAAATTTGAAAGTTTGGTTTCAAAAAGGTTGTGTCAGAATTTGATGTAATGACTGGATATAGATACGTGTATCTACTGCATCTGAAAAAACTAAATATATTCTAATGACATTTAAAATAAAGTCAGGATCCTACTTCTGAAGAGTACTTAACCACATTGCATAACTGCATTTTAATAGTTCATGTTACACCAGCACTTCTGTTTTAAAACTGTGATCAAAAAAGNTCATAACTTTATCTCTGGAGATTAAAAAAAAAGCAACTTCAGCAAGATGAATGAACTGACATAAGATATCAGGATTAAAGGGGGAGGGAAAAAACCCCACTGTAAGTGAGCTGGCCAAAGAGCTAACACTGATCAACTGTCAACTGAGAAGAAAATTTGTGGACTGCTGGAGTCCCCTACTAGTAATTTATTTTAGAAGACAAAAACCTCTATTTCAGAGGTTTTGGAAGATTCCTCTAAACAAAAAGCAGCCATCCGCAGTTGATTTCTAACGTGGTATCACCCACAGGGTTCAAAAGTTGTAAGATGAAAAACACCAAAGCAACTTTCTAACTTTTCTTAAAATCGTCTAGCCATGAATTCAGAAAAAAAAAAAAAAAAGGATTTCAAACACCCACAAAAAAAACTTTCTTGAAGCAACTGGGAGAGGCATTACTGCTTACTGTTCCAAATGTACATACAAGGAATCAAGATCTCCCTCGGGCCACAGAAGAGATGCCTATCCTTTCTGGAAGGAATGGTGGCCAGCTTTGGGACAAAGTCATTGCAGTGGAGTCTACAAAATTACTAATCTCATCTCTACTCCCTATTAGGAGTTATCAGAAGTCAGACCACAGCATCTTAAGGCTGATTCCCTCTCCTGAAGGAGCAAAGTCTATCCCAAATAAATGAGAAGAGCCAAAAACCTCTGCCACAGCTGGTTTAACAGGACAGAACTGGAAGTATCTCAACAGTTAAGAGCTACGTCCTGCAATTCCCAGTGTCTCATCTGAAATGATCTAACACTACTGCAGCTCCTCCCTCCTTTAAGGAATTACTCCTNCTGCTGTAATACCTTTATTAAAAACAAAAACAAAACAAGCAAACAAAACTCACCTACACCTTATCTGATTCTAAGATTATTTTGAAAATTATAATTTCCTTTTGTGACAGTGAATACAATAGCATATACAAATTAATATGTTAAAGAAACACTTAAAAGTCACTTTTAATCAGCAAATTGGAACACTAACTTCAGCAACACACAAAGGATTTGTTTCTACTCAGTGTTCACTGAAGCTGCACACCTAGGCCTTGATTTTCCCCAGATTTATGGCCTAACTGTATTCACATGAGCAGTCTCTTACACCCATGGCTCGGGCTAGTCAAATGCATCAGCTTCACTGGTTTGAAACCATGAAACCTAGTGCCACCTTATCTTTTGAGCCACAAATTTGAAAGTTTGGTTTCAAAAAGGTTGTGTCAGAATTTGATGTAATGACTGGATATAGATACGTGTATCTACTGCATCTGAAAAAACTAAATATATTCTAATGACATTTAAAATAAAGTCAGGATCCTACTTCTGAAGAGTACTTAACCACATTGCATAACTGCATTTTAATAGTTCATGTTACACCAGCACTTCTGTTTTAAAACTGTGATCAAAAAAGCTATTTCTAGATTTAAAATGAAAAAAAACGGAATGAATCCCAAGATTTTTTATGTTATGGACAGCTTCAAAACTGATTACATGCTGACCAAGCTGTGATTTTGGAAGTAGAATTCTGGTACAGAGCACAACTCCTCTGACAGTTACCTGAAAAAATTCTTTCCTCCTGCTAGTTTTTGCTACCTCAATTGCTGACAAACAGTTTGTAGGGAATAGTAAAAACTGTTTACTAAAAACAGAGGTGACTTTCTGGTGGCATACCACTGTCACTAAAATATAAAAACAAAACCCACACAAACACACACAAAGGAGAAAAAGAAAGCAAAAACCTTTGTGATTGATGCTGTTTTCTAGCAGCTGCTTTGATTTAGTCAAATGTGACCCATAAAAATTGGTCCTGGCAGAAAGTTGCCCCTTCCTCTGAAATTGTAATAGTTACCTAATGGTATCTCTTTTTGTAGGTCTA
>VWZY01009282.1:27672-42611 GCA_013399075.1 Chloroceryle aenea
CGTCGCCACCTCGGCCGCCGGCGTGGTGAGATGCTGCTGCGGTGCGGAGGAGAGGGGGACGTGCCCGCAGCCACCCGCAGCAGTGCCCGAGTGCGGCGGGGTCAGGGCACAGCCTCGGCTAAACGAGCTGGCCAGGGCGGCTGCACCAGCAGGGCTCTGGGCAAAGAGCAGCCTTTCGGAAGCGTTCACTCAGTGGTGGCAAAACTGGGCAAAGATGCACTTGCAGCGTTGGATGTTTAAACATCACCGAGCAGACTTCCAGGGCAAGACTGTCCCTTTAAATTTTGAAGGAGAAACCGATGAGAATAATAAAGTAATATTCCAAGCAGTAGCTCTTCCTGGCTGTGCTCAGGACTGGTTTTAAGGTGCTCTTGTGGAGAGGCAGAAGGCTGTTCTGTGCAGTGATCACCTTGTTTTCATTAATGTCAGTCAAGGTGAATGAGGAGCAGAGACTGAACCCAGAAAACTTAGTCTTTATTCTTGATGTGGGCAAAATTGGGCAGGTAGCTTGGCTGATCCAGGCTGGATTGGAGAAGAAGGCTGTTTCATGCTTTTCAGAAACAGGCTTCCCAGCAGAGTGAGAGGCTCAGTCTTGAATAAGAGGGGCTTGGAGGAGACAAGGATGTGCTGGTTTGCATAAAACAGGTAATCTGGGAAGAATTCAAGGTGAGATGTACCAAGGAACTTTCTGATATTTATGGTTTCTGTAAGACCTAAGTCTTCACTGTATTCAAAATCCCCACTGATAGTGTTTTATTATGGCTGATGTGCTACCCGTGGTTTTTAAACCTGGCCTAAGCATTTCTATCCTTTCTGTTTTCAGTTACATACATTTCAAAACACATTTCAGGCTGAAAATTTCCAGGCTTAATCTTTGCCTGAAGGTTCGTCTCTCTACCTCCCCCTTCTTCTAATTGAGTTTGAGATAAGGTGATTCAGTTAGCATTCCCCCCCCACCTTTTTTTTTTTGTTGTTGTTGTTAAAAAAAACCAACCCCTTGCAAAATGGATTCAAATATAAAAAATAAATACAGTGTTTGAAAGAGTATAAATGCAGAATGTTTATCTGAGGTGTATGGTTTGTTTTCCTTTCCCTTTTTATATCCAAAAGTATCTGGAGTGTTCTGGTGAAATGGGCCTTCATTTGGTGAACCCTTAGAAATTATTTCATAGTTTGTGCTTTTATATTTTTTTAAATTTAATTTTATTTTTTTTAATGTTTAGTGTTTCCTTTGTTAGGGTCAGTGTTTGGCTGCATGGAACAGAGGTTCAAGCAAACCTGTTCTCCTGCCTGGGCTGGAGGGAGGATACTTGCACATGCGGCGTGAGTCTTCACAATGGATTTTTGGTGCCAGTTGTTTGTCTGAGGCTTAATCTGGTTTTGTGGTTTAAGCATGTGTGTGATTCCTGACACTTTTTTTTTTTCCTTCTTAGTCTTTCTAATAGAACTCTCCATAATCTGTAGGGTGCTTTTTTGTGTTTTTTTTTTATCTATTTTGCTCACTATGCAGGCTCCAAGGTGCATGAAGGCATGACAGTGCAAAATGCAATCAACGTCTCTTGCTAAATGCATTGAGAGTATTTCACAGCTGCCTTCAGCTCCCACGAAGCAGAAAGAAGTAGGATGCAGTGGCAGGCCTGCCTCAACCAGACTCATCCTCCAAGCACAGAGGTGGCATTACAGGTCTGGTGAGGACAGAAATTCAGGATGAAGGCCTGGGTGCTTGGTCTGCTCAACATCAGCTGTTGTGACTCATGTCAGTGGGAAAAGGGTTATGCTTTTAGTATGAGAACTGAGGTGGCATCCTGCAGTGCCTGTCCCAGATTTGCAGTTATGCTACCAGAAAGTGTTGACTTAAGGTTTAGTATGTGTGGATAAAATACACCCAATTGCCTTAAGAGTGGTGTAATCCTGTAAAGAAAAGCAGAAAACTTAGCCATGATAAAATGAAACTCTACTCTTGAATGGTTTGTGAGATAGTAGAAACACCACTTGAACAGGACTAGGGGGTTGGGGCAGAGGTCTGGGGGGAGCTGCAGAGAGGGGAGGACTTTGGAGGTGCATCTGCAGAGGGAGCTCAGGGAAATCCCACCCTGAGGAAGAGAGGCCTCTTCACAAGACGGTGTGTGAAATAGCTCATGGTGCTGAGAAGGCAGATAAGAAACTTCATTTTTATTTCTTAACCAAAACCAAATGGGTTCTGAAGGATTAAAGAAAGGGAGAAAGGGAAAAATAAAGTTAATTCCCTCCTCCTAGCCCATTTCCCTTCTTTTCATATCCACAGTGTTGTACAGAGCAATCAGTCGATTCAGGGAATTAGGCAAGATGGAAAAGCAGGCTGACATTGGTGCAGCTGGGAGGAGTATGCAGGTGATATGGCATAATCCCGAAAAGAGTATGAAAAAGCCTTTTGCACCCAATTTGAGGGTCAGATTTCCTAGTGTCTGTTCTTTGGTGTCTCTTGCATGTTCCTGTAGAGCATTTATTGCTGGAAGATGAGAAGCTTTTCAGTTGGAAGTTGTAGATCTGAGTTTATGTGACAACTTCTAAGTCAAGTTGTGGCCCTTATTGCTTGTGACCTGGGTATTATTGAGTGGCTTTTATGAAAGCTTCCAGATCTTGTTTCCTTCACTAGGTCAGTCTCAAGTGACTTTTAAAAAGATACCTAAACACTAAAAAATTAATTACTTAGTGCATCTGACTGTAGTGAAACAAGGCTCAACTCATCCTAGCTGTGTCCTTTTTCTCCCCACTCAGCTGTGTTTGTTCAGGGGTCACTCGCTCTCTTGCACGATGCCATAAAAATGCTGCCACTGTTTAATGACAACGCATCTTTTAGTCTCTTCCCCTCCTCCCCTGCTTCCAACAAGAATCAAATTATGGAAGAGAATTTTGATGGACGCTACCTCTAAAAGGAAGGCTTGATTTTTTTTTTTAATTTTTTTTTTTTATTTTAATCCTTTTGTGTAAAGGGAAATTAAATAAGAAAGGTTGGTGGGGAGGTGGGTTGTGGAGTTGTGTTTTTCTGGAGTCATCCCAGCAGTATGGGGTTAAATTCCCCAATTACTTAAAAGGCAAAATTCTCATTTTAATTGTTTGGAATTTTGACCAAGATGGGATAAAAGATTTAGCCCTTGATTAGCTTTTCAGCAGTATTTGTTGAGGATTATAGCAGTCGGTGGGATTGCTTCAGATTTATTACCATGAATGAGCAAAACTTAAGCAACTGGCCTTAAAACCAGCTTTCAGCTTTGCACATGAATTAGAAGAAGAGATAAGTTAGCTCAAGTAACAAACAGCTTCGGGATTCACTGTTATTGTGCAGGGCAGTTCCCAGCAAACCCTCCTGTACCTATTACTGGTTTTACTTCCTAGAGACGCCTGCCCTCCCCTCTCTGGGAGGGTGTGGTAGGTCCCACCTCATTCAGCTCTCTGAAGAGGGTTGAAGTAAGTATTTGTCTGTCTAGGATGATGGAAAACTGCCCCATGAGGTTTGTTTGATAAATCTGTGAAGTCCACCTAAATATTTTTGAAATAGTGTCCAGTGTGGTGATAGAGCCACTTGTCCTTAAGAAGCTGCCTGAGGAAACTTGCAACTGCTGCAGGCATCAGCAGAATCATTACCAGTGCTTTAGATGGAAAAGGGAAGGTAAAATATTCCCTGGATTTGCAGAAAACAAAACCTGAGCCCTGAGCTTGTAGCCAGCTAATATTTTGGTCCTGAATGTGGAAGAGTAAGCAAAGAAATAAAAATGTAATTTAGTTTTAGTGGATACTTTCTTTCAAAGAAGGTTAGTCATGTTTTCATCTAGCAGTTAAGGTTACTGCAGTGGGCCAGTATGGATCAACAATACGGGCTTTCTTTAAGGGAAGGAAAGATATCTTGCTGACAAGAGTTTTTCCCAAGAGCTTATAGTCACCTTGGGGGTCAGGTGCCCAGAGTTCCAGACAAATTTAACCGAAGTCGTGTTAACTGAAAAAAACCCAAACCTCCTTTAGGAGTCTCTCACTCAGTTCTCTTCTGAAAAACCTAAAGTCACTCCAGTGACAGAATCGAAACAAGACTGGTAAACCTGTTCCTGTTCTCTTCCCCCTGTATTGTCACCTCTGAGCAAGACAAATCCTAGCAGCCTCTGCCATCTTCTTTAAGGCAGCATTTTAATGCCAGCCAGTTTCCAACAAAGAGCAGTATTCTTTGTTTACCGAGGAAAAGATAAGTCTTCAACCTCTCCATGTTCATAGCCTTAAGTTTTGTCCCTGTAAAGAAACAACACTGACACTTTTCTACATGTTTGGGTTTTTTCTGTATTAAAATACAACCAGGAAGGTCTTGCTGAAGCAACCCTGTTGCAATTGCAGCTGAAGGCATATGTAGTAACAATGATAAAAAAAATGAAGCTTCTAATTGCAACTTGCAACTGCTGCAGGCATCAGCAGAATCATTACCAGAACCATAACCATATCAATTAGAATCATTATCTAATTGATAATGTTGCTGATCATGCTTTCCAAACTTTTACAACAGAGTGGCAACTGCTCAGATAGAGAAGTAATAGGAGCGAAGCATTCTATGCATTCAGGATCTTCAAAAATCCAGTCTCTGTTTCCACCCCCATCTCCTGTATTCTGTCAGCGTTCTGCTTCTGTTTCAGGGCTGATAAAGAGAAAATAAACTTTCTCTCTTGAGTTCCCCCCTCCTGATTCACACATTCCCATGTGGCCCGGTGCTTCTTGTTTGCCTTCTCTCTTCCTTGCTCTGCTGACCATAGTCTCAGAAAGTAGCTCGCATTTCCTCTCCTGCCACTGTTATGTAGCCTGGCTGCTAATGGCTGCAGATATGCTGCCTGCTGCCTGCTTCCAACTGGTTGCAGCCCTCCAGGCTATCCTTCGGAATGAGGAGCCCAGTCTCCAGCAGAACCGCAAGAAAGTGGGAAAGCTTTTTGCAGGCTGCCAACAACTGTTTCATGGAGATGCTGATGTGATGCCGATGCCCTCTTGGATTCATGGAGTGACTGGTAATGGCCGTGCCCCCCTTCCCTCGTGGTTCTCCAGAGAAGGGTAGGGTAAGATGCTTGGTAGATGTGTTGTAGTACACGGTCTCAGTCTACTTACTACTGCTGAATAAACAAGAGCTAGGCTTAAAAAATGCTTTAAATAAACTATTCAGAACTGTTAGCCGTGGTAGGTACTGTGCCTCGGGGCTGAGGCAGTCAGTAACAAGCTTGCTGGGAGTGTGCTGGTCTGGGGAGCAGGAGGAGCTGCTGGTCCCACATAGAGGTGACGTGTCTTGGCTGTGCTGGACCATCCCCTTGTCCAGCTCATGAGCTTATCCTGGTGCAGTGCAGCACGGTTAAGCTCGGATGGTTGTAAGCTTTCTGCACCCCTTTGCACTATGGATTTTTGTGGTCTGGGCGTCTGTCTGTTCTGCTCATGGAGCCTGCTCTTTGCATGCCCTGTGCCTTTCTGTGTGCCCTGCACCAACTAAACCTGGCTGGTGTAGCACCATAAAACATTTCTGAGGCACTAAGTAGGTTGGGCTGCACCAGTCTAGCTCTGCCCACCTTCAGCTAAGCTGTGGGTAGGTGCAGCCTCCTTAAGCTCACCCTGCTGGCTTCAGGGTGTGGTTGAGGTCATGGGAAGGAGAGTGCACTTTGCCTTGCCAGCCTTCCAAGGTGGTGGTGTCGGAGCTTGGTAGCATGCTGCTTCCCCTTTCTACTTCCTTTAGAAGACAGGTTTCTCTATTTTTTGTTGTTGTTGTTGTTGAACTTCCTTTAGAGGCCATGAATTTAGACATCTCCATGCTTTTTGTTTTTCTTTCTCTCTTCCCATCAGTGAGGTGCAAGTGGCCTGTAGGTGACTTGATTTGGGCTTAAGGAATTCAAGGGAACAATGAAGTTCAGCTACCCTCATTCCCAAGAGTACAGAGCCTCTTGCTCTGCCTGCCTCCATTTTTAGGATGCCCATGTCTATCCACCTGATCCATTCAAACAGCTTAATCTTTAAAAGCCTTCCCCAGGTTCTTAAAAGCACCATGCACTTAAAAACTATATACTTAGGAAAATTGCTTTACATTTAAAAAACACCCAACCCACCTTTAAGGAAGTTGATTTGGAGCATGAAGATTTTGTTTTATCTTCTGAGATAACTGAACTATATCTGGGGAGGTGGTAAGCTTCTGCAACATAGCTGTGTTTGGGGGCAAAAGCTTAGGGCAGATGTGTGGCATTTTTGTGGAAGGCATGTATGTTAGTGCTCATAATGACAAAGCAGAGATGACTGCCTGCATAATACCTTCCATATAGATAGACAGGACAGAAGCAAGGCTTGCAAGGCACTACAGTGTGTTGGTATGTTATCCTGGGAAAAGCAATTCTTCCCTAGTGCAGTTCTCCTGTGAATAACACGAGAAGTTAGACATCTCTAGGAACTCCTTCCATTTCACCTGGGATTGCACAGTGATGGGCAGCTGATGGATGACAGAAGGATGAGAGGTGCCCCGTGGATGGTGTGTGTGCACGCACACAATAAACTCAGCTTTGTTCTTAGAACTTTGCTTCTTAGAACTGACATACAACAGTAAATATGGGATGTTGCTCAAATGCTGCCATTTGAGCTCCATTTGTTTTTTTCACGTGTGTTCCAGGCATTTAGGCAAGCATTCCATTTTGCAAGATACTAATATTTTGAACGTGTTTGTGTTACTGGTATAGGATGTTACCTGCCATTATTTATAATTCTACCTGTATTTTTAATTATTGAAACCCAGTCAATTTAATCTATGTGCATCCTTCATTAATTAGAATTATATTAATGCTGGTTTATATCTTCCTCTATTTCAGAGTTAACACTGTATCACCACAGAGAGCAGCAATGGGAGTGTGCAGTTTTCTGTTGAAAAGTTCTCTCAAGAGCTCATGATTTTTTTCCATCTCTCCTCTTAACGATTCTACAACTCGGCAGACATGGCTCACCACGCGAGGCCTTCCAGATTAGCAAAAAAGGAAGAGTTAGGCAAAAGGAAAACTAACCAGGGCAAAAAGAAGTCCAGCCAAGCGAGAAAGAAAACTACAAAGACTTCCACAAAAGCTGTTAGTTCTGGAAAAGGCAAAAAGCCAACACAAGAAAAAGATGTTAAGAAAAAACAGCAAGAAAAGAAACCAATCATGAACTCTTCAGGTAGACTTCTCAGGAGCAGTATAACCAGAACCTTGTCTGGAGCATCTTGGGTGACTTTGGAGAAAGTTGACAACATCCTCTTCCATAACCAGGATTCTTTCAACATCAATGGCTTTACAATGTCTCTCCGTAACAGATCATTCTCCCGTAGGTTCTTCCCAACTCCAACAATTGCAAAACCCAGGAAAGCTGCAGCACAAAAAAAGCTAGAAACAAAGGAAAAACATGAACAAGAAGCCGTGGCAGTGATAGAAGAAAAAAACACCGAAGCAGGTGAAAGAGGTTTGAAAGAAGATTTAGCACAAAACGAGTTGGCTCCTCTGCCCGTAGAAGGTGCTCCGTGTGGTACAGGTGAAGATCCTGCTACCACATGTGCCAGTCAAGACAAAGAGGTAGAAATACCTGAAGCAAATGGCTCGGTTCCAAGCAGTCAGGTAGATTATGACAATACAAAGGTGAAAGGCAAGCTTGAAGATGTGCCATGTGAGCAGCCAGCCAGCCATCTCGAGACAGGTAGTTCAGCTGAAGTGCTTGCTGAAGATGCTGCCCTCGCGCTTCTGTCTTCCCCTTCTGCCTCCATAGTCACCCCTGAATCAAACTCGAAGGTGTGTGCGGAGACTCCCTTTGATCTGGTGCCTAGCAGTGAAGAACCTGACTCCAGTTCTGTCGATACCTCAGACCTCAGCTCAGCAGTACTGTTAGAAGAGTCAGTCCCACTTGCCAAATCCCACGCCGAAGCAGAGTCGGACCCGGTGCTATCTACTGAAGATCAAGGCTCAGATTCTGCACCTATAGTTACCTCTGAGTTGAACTCAAAAGAAGATTTATTAGAAAATGCGAGCTCGCATGCAGAGCCCTGCTTGCAGGCAGGCTGGGATTCAGAGTCTGAGAATAAAGACATTGGTTCAAGTTCCAGCTCTGTAGCTGCTACCGAATCAAATTCACTTCTACATTTTGAAGGTGAGAGCTCACTTGCAGAATCCCACGTGAAACTAGATGTGGATTTTGTATCCGTTCACAAAGAACTTCACTCAGATTTGGATTTGAGCTGTACCAGAGAGAATTCAGAATCTGACTCAAACCCCATATTTACAGTGTGTGAGCCGGTTCCCGATACCTCTTTGAACAATATTGAAGTGGAGGACATCGAACAGCTTGTTAAATGTATTGATGCAGAGACACTGATTTTGAATTCAGGTTATGTCCCCACTTTATCTCCAGATTTAGAAAAAAGCACAGTCAATAAAATCTCTGGTGAAAGCTCTGGACAATTCTCTGAAGGTTTTGTTTCAGAGTTGCTTTCGAGCATGGAAATCTCTGCTCTTGCCTCAGAAAAAGCCATACGTGCAGATTTGCCAGCTGACTCAAGACTGCAGCACAGTGATTATTCATCACAGCTGGGAAGTGTCGGAGTAAGCTTGAATTTGGTTCAGGGTAACGTGAGCGACAGCACTGAAGCAGTTGCGGCCTCCGGGCCATCTTCTCTTAAAAATCCAGCTGGTGCTTGCCCTGTTCCATATTCATCTCTGCTCCCTATGCTAGAGAAGAAGAAACGAAGGCGCTGTGGTGTCTGCGAGCCCTGTCTGCGGAAAACAAATTGTGAAGAATGCAGCTGTTGCAGGAAACGCAAAACGAGTCACCGGATATGTAAAAAGAGAAAATGTGAAGAACTGAAAAAGCCACCACCGCCAATCACTCTGCCTTTTGAGGTAAGCCAAGGAAGTTGCAAATTAAGTCACTTCTTTGATGCTCGAGGTACATCTTGAAGTTCTGCAAAGGGAAAGAAATGCTGGTGACTGTACAGCAGTAGAGAGCGCAGGGTTCCTGGTGGAGCTCACGGGTTGTGTAGTAACTGTCTCTTGTCTGTAGAGGTGTAAGGGAAGTCAGCTGGAGCCACTCGTGTTCCTGCTGTGTAAATGAATCAAATCAGAGGTAAGCATGGCTTTAACTCTGCGTTCAGATATTGGCCAAAACAAGGAATTAACTGAGGGCATGAAGAGATGAGAAATATTGAAATGCAAAATGTGGGGAGGGGGGAGAAGGAGGGTAGTCTTAGGAGACTGAATTATTAGGGAGAGTGTCTATATTTCAAAATACTCAAGGTTAAAAAGCAAATGCAGTCAGGCTGTTTGCTCTTTAGTTCAGTTAGTGATTTGCTTGGGCAGATTTGAAATAAATTTGTAAACTTCAGGACCAAATTGTAGCTGCATTTTTCCCCTTTCACATCTCTCTGCCTTTCTAATTTGTCTATTCTGTTTTTCTCATTTCACTTCTTCTGCCTGTCTCCCTTTGTCTTTTACCACATTCCCTCATACATACTCTCTTTTTCTGTGTTTCTTGCTCGTTTTTCTGATCCATCAGCCTTCTATAACCCAGGTCATTACTTTTGGAACAAAGAGGAGGGGAAAAGACAGTCTGTATGCCCCTGTGATAACAGCACTGACCTTCTGAGAGATTTCAGTTCAAGATCAGGCTTTAAATCAGGTAAGTAGGGAGTTGAACGTAGATTTCCCACATCCCAACTGAATTCCCTGACCTCCAGAGTTGGCCTCTGCGCTGCCATGTCCTGCTGGAAGTGTTCCACTTCGTATGATCCAACGGTGCCTGAGCCACAGGGGGAGAAACGCTGTCTCGGTAGTCGCTGGGACATTTGCCTTGGGATGTGGGAAACTGAGGTTCAAGTCTCTGCACCAGGGTGTACTCTGAGCGGATCAGCTCATACTGCCTAGAATGCACCAGATAAACTTCTCTTGGTAGGGGTTTCATTAAAGTGGTGTGTTCCTATGGCAGGGAGAAATTCCCAGCAGCTGCGGAGATCCCTGGAGACCTCCTGTTTCCACTGCTCTGCCCTGTGCTTAGCAGGGTTTGCAGAGAAGTCCATTCTGTTTTCAAGGTAGGCAAGCAGAAAGAAAAGCCCTGTAGCAGCGGGGGAATGCGATACGTTCCCCTTTGCGGGGCAAGTGTATTTTAAGTTACAACGGTTAGGGAAGTAGGTTTAAACAGCTTGGCTCAGAGCTCATTCAGAAACCTCACTGTGTCTCAACTGCTCCTAAATGCTCTTTAAAAAAAAAAANGTGACTTAAGATATGTCTGAAAACAATAAAGGCAGGAGAGATTGATGCTGACTGTTTACAGCAAAGGAGTAGTGACATTGTGGTCTTTTGTGTGTGTAGTCTGTGGGGCTGAAGCCGCTCAGGGGAGAGCATTGATGGGGCTGAGGTAGGAAGTAATCTAAAAGCCATGTTCTAAAGGAGGGGGTTGGCAGGGTCAGTGAAAGGAAGCACTCCAGCTTTGCTGTCAGACCTTTGTTTTCCAGGCTAAACATGCTTCTTCTCTTGTTGCTCGGGCTGACCTTCTCCGTGCAGATTAGCGTTGCCCCTTCACCTTTGTCCTCTCTGGGTGCTCCTTTTGCTCTCTCTAGAAGAGATTCCTTGTTTTTATTCTCTTCTTTGGCAGTGCTTTTTTTTTTGGTGTGCTTTTATTAAACTAGACACGTTTTGTGCAATGCATTTAGAGCTGCACCAGAGGCCTCCTTCAATTCTCGTTAAATTTTGTAGGAAGTTTCAGAGTACTGCATGGAGGAGGAGGAGGAGGAGATGAAGTATTGCTGACATTTAAGAACATGTCAGGTATTTTCTTATAAAATTGTATTTGAGTGAAACCTGGTGTTTTGTCAGATGTTCCTAGAAGCAAGCTGTGCCTTGTTTGGAATCCCTAGAAACTGTGCTCTGAGAAAATGGAGGAGGAAAGTATTTCTGCAATGTAGATGTGTTAGGAGAGCTCTTTAAAGATACTGAGATACAGGGGGAGGTGTTGGGGGATGGGAGAGGCTCTATTGCTCTCTTTGGCAGCTATCCTTTAGATAAGATTGTAGCCCTGATGTGGGAATCCCATTGTGTTTACCCAAACTGGTAGGACTGGGACTGCAACCGCTGGGACTCCTGTGACAGTAACGTGTTTCAAATCGAGGGCAGCTGGGGAAAAACTGACACTGTGTAGGTCTCTGTCCATGGTATGGAGAGTGAGCAGAGTGATGAAGAGAAATGAGGTTGGCTTTGGTGCGTTCCCTCTTCAGAAGAGTCACTCATCTCTCTCATCTTGGTGGAATGTCAGCATTTTTGGGAGGTGATTCACTGTGAGGAGAGTGTAGGGGATGGACGTTCTCTGCTGAGCAGTTTAAACACGGGTGTTTTGCCTTAAAGGGAACGATCTCTTCTGGTTCAAGCCGAGCAGTGGGAAAGTCAGGGTGAAGGCGGCGAGCATTGCACACGTTAGATGGCTATAGGGTAGCTGGTGCAGGTGCCGGCAGCCCATGCGTGATGTTGGAGGTGTTGGTTCTCCTCAGGAATTTACGTGGAATTTCAGTTCGAGGGAGTTGGGCCTGGCTGGCAGAAGCCATGAATGTAGACTGAAGTGCTTATTCTGACACACGGGCCATGGGTGCACAAGGATTCCGCCCTCAGCGTTCATTGCACGTTTGGAGCTGGTATGAGTTACTGTGGAGCTGGTATGAGTTACTGTGGAGCTGGTATGAGTTACTGTTGCTTTCATTAATTCACCCATAATCCCGAGAAAGATTTGAAAACTACATTGGACTTGAAAAATATCGCTTAACATCCACATAAACCTTCAGTGATACTTCACCTTGCTGAATGTAATGGGTTTTGCAGGGACATGACATGAGGAAGCCTGGAGAAAGCATTGTGGACTCTAGTTCATAGTCCCTGTGGCTTAGGAGTATTGTAATGCCCCCTCTTCCTGAGGGGTTCACTTTGTGGCTGCTGATTTAGGAGCTGGCAAAAAAAAAAAAAATCAAAAATCTGTAGGAGAAATAATTATTTCCTTACTGAATTCTTCTGAAGGAGCAGCCTGGTAAATAAAGTGTAAGCAAGCTTTGAAAAGAAGGGAAAAAAGCTTTATATTGGGTTACTGTCCCTCTCAGAGTGAATAATGCAGGAATGTCTCCCAGTTTGAAGAGGGTTTGGCAGGTTTACGTACATGCGTGTGACGCTTCCACATTTTTTCTGTTGTTTTCTGAAACAGTATAGCAGTTACCAAAGGCTGTTTCACAGCTATTTTCTGTCAAAAAGCATATTCCATTCCAAGAAGTGGTCTGCTCTGCTGCCGTTGCATTATCACATGTGTTGATGGTGTGGGACAAGTATTTTTCCAGCTTCAAAAGCAGCAGGTAGATGGGGAACGTGGTCCATCGTTTATTTTCTCCTTGGAAAAAGGATTCCTGTTTTGCACAGGCCAGTGTTGCAGATGTAGCTGCAGACTCTTGCACTGAGAACACTGCCTGCTAGGCACTTGCAGTCATCTGTGGTGCTCGGTGTGCTGGGCTCTGGCTGAGCAGGCGAGCTCTGCTCTTCCCTGCCTCCCAGCTGGACAGTGCTCTGCTGGTTGTAGCCATGGCTCTGTCCCAGCAGGATGCCAGGCTGAGTGGCTCCAGGTACTGAGGTGAACTTGCAGGGTTTCATAACACACCGCTGCAGCTCCTCTTACCCAAAGGGCTGTGGACACGCTGCTGTAGAGCTGCTCAAAAGCAGTGGCTGCGAGGAGCCCTCTTCTCCAAGGCTGCTTTCTGCAAGGCTTGCTAAGGCACCTCTGGTTTTGGGTCCCACCTGGGCAGAGAGCCTTCCTGGACTGAGAGCATCTGCTGGGATGAGCTTTAGTTCGTATTAGGTAACAGATCACATTGGATTCAGTGGGACCTGGAGTCAATGAACTGAAGAAATTTCAGGTCAGGGAGTAGAAGTTGATTGGGTTGACCAAGGTGTCTTGAGACATCCTATTTAATAGCTGCAATCTGAGTAACATGGAAATATTAAATAACAGTAAGGGCCTGCTCACTTGTGGGTTTTTAAAATGCTGTTGAAAACCCAGACATATTTAAAAAGGATGTTGCAATTAGAGTTGGTTGGGAACTTTCCAGTAAACCATTCCTTGAATGGAAAATGCTGATTTAGCGGGAAGCTGTCAGAGCTACTATCTCTCTCTCTCTCTTTCTCTCCCTCAACATAATTCTTTTGGGGTAGAAAGTTTCTAAAGGTCCCAGATGAAATTTCTGCTTAAAACTTAAAGTGGGAGAGAATCATTGGAAGAGCTTGGTGGTTAGGGCTTTTTGCCTGATGCAGACCGGGGGCTTGAACTTTGGTCTCCCACGTCCCATCTGTCTCCTCTTGAATTTTTGAAAGATTTGCTCTCCTTTGGAAAACATCCAACTGTTAAAATATATATATATATAAAAAAAAACCAACCCAAAACCAAAAACACCAAAAAACACCCACACAAAACCCAAATGGAATTCTTGTTTTCTAGCCAGGCCTAGTTATAATCAAGAAATTTAGGCTTTGTGGTATTTCTTTTACAATAGATTCCAGAAGTATGTAAGCCAGTTAAATTTTAAAGTGGGTGTGCTAAAAAACCTCTTCTTGAATATGATCCTTGCGAGTTTTGTAGGGGGATAGCACGTGAGCTTAGAGGAGTTTGGGAACATGTGGCAAAGAGGAGCAAAGCTGCGTTCAGCCTGCCCTGTGGATGCAGGGAGTTGGAGTAGTGCAGTTTACTCTTACTTTGCGTACACGGGCTCCGTGTGCCTGTAAAGTAATTACAGCTCACACTCCTGCCATTCCCTGATCCTGGGTGGGGACTGTAATGCAGCCTAAATTACAGAGAAATGCGTTTAGTTTGGGCTCTGGTTATTTTCAGAAGATGTGTTCAAAAAGTGCCTTTTCACAGCTGCTTATTTTTGGTGCTAGTTCTTAAAGCTTTTACAGGGAAGTTTTTATTTCAGGAGGTTTCTTTCCTTCCTGGTGTATGAGGATCCATCCTAACAGGAGGGGAAAGTGCCTGGCCAGCAAGGAAACCTGAAACTACTGCTTAAGTGCTGTCCTCTACATGCAACAAACCAGGGACTACATTAGAATACTGGCTTAGGCTTCTAAGCAAACAAAATATTTTAAGGTTTTTTTTTTTTTTTTTGGACAGCAAAGTACCTTAAGTAGCCAAAACTGCAAAGGATCAGATCATGAAGTGTATGTACCTCTTGTTCTTATTATGCTTGAAGACCCTTGCAGACCTCTGTTTTGGGGAGAACATTAAAAATCACAACATTTTTTTTTACCAGATCCTATTTAGCACAGTCCTCTGGTGCAACACCTGAGGAGAAAGGTAGCATCAGAGTACAGAAATGGTAACAGCTCTCTCTGACTTGGTGTGCTGCAGAACGTGGTGTGTCCACAGCTGAGCATTTGAAATGATCAGCTGATTTGCACCTACAACCGAGTGGTATTACACTTGTAATTTAGCAGCAGATAAGGCAAACTGCTTTAAATTGCAGTCTGTAGCTGCTGTAAAGATGTTCTTGTAGTAATTTGAATAGTGGTTGGGGTTTTTTTTTTGGTTTTTTTTTTTTGTTTTCATGCATAGTGCATAAATCCACTGACAACTTTTTTGGTGTAGGTATGACTTGTGTGGAGTAACCGCTTTGGTGGTTAGTGGCGTGTTGGGTATGTTGCTTGTTGTCCGTGGTTAGCAAGTGTCTGTGCGATACATAAGGGCTCGGTGGCAAAACTTGGGGTGAAGCTGTGACCTTCCATCACCGGGAAGCATCGTTCTTCCATCCGGAGGGGTTCTACAAGCAGGTGGAGACGTGGGCAGATGTGGCATTCTGGGTTTGTGTGGTGGCCTGTTCCCGCGGCAGTGTTTGCGGCAGGTTCCGCGGTCGGTTCTGCGGGAGTAGGCGAAGCCGGAGCCCTGTC
>VWZY01009282.1:42974-68753 GCA_013399075.1 Chloroceryle aenea
GCCCTCCAAAGTGCCGCATGTAAAGCATTGTGGGTATTTTAAGAAATGTTGCAGTTTTGATAATAAAACTGGAGGTGTCTGTCTTTGTGACCGCAACTTATTCTGCAATTTGATGTTTTTTTTAGGTTCTAACTGAAAACAAAAGACCTCAGAGGAGGAAGCAAAGAGTTTTAAAGGTAACCGATGATTGCTTTAATATTTATCCTCTCCCATTTTAAGCGGCTTTTTTTCTTGTCATATCGATTAGGAAACCAAAGGGTTAACTTCTGGGAAGTGGCGCTTTCCAGCTATTCAGGAGATTAGTTAATTTTAAGAGCACAGAACATGGTCCTTTTTATTATTCCCCCCCCTTCTCTCCAGCATTTGTTGTTAAACGCATTTGAATCTTTCTGCACGAGTCTGCAGATCAAAAGTTTGCTTTCCATTGCAATTCCAGATTCATTTTCATTTCTTCTGTTGGCTTTCATAGTTCCAAAGACATCAGTTGAGTGTCGGTAGGTTTCTTTAGTATATAGATTTTATAGTCTCTGAAATTTAATGTGAGAAGTCAATGTTGGAATGCAAACCAGATGAACAAAAGTGGAAATTCTAAGCTCGTGTTACTGTAGTTCAGGTTTTATTTTTTTCTTTAGACTTTAGAGCAGCTCAAGTGAAACTGAAAATGCTGTAAAGTTACAGCAGCCTTCAGTTTCACATGGGAACACATCTCTTTGAGATTTTTAAGATGGCTATCTTTCATGGAAACAAAAGATTGGTATTTCAGATGGAAATGGTGTAGTTTTTGCAACAAGATACAGACTTGCTACACTCAGGGGTGATTTCTTTTTTTTTTTTTTTCCCCACATAAGAGGTAGCACAGTGCTAAAGTCTGTTTGAGTTAAGTCTTTAGAATAGTTTGAGTGGAAACAAGCCATTAATTCTGTTGTTTTAAAGTATCATGTTGGAGGATGGATGGTGCAATTTCAGATGGATGGTACCTGTGAGATGAAAATGAGTGAAAATACATTTTTAAACTTACTTTGTGAAACTATGCTACCACATAAATGTAATAGAAAATAGTTTAAGCTTGTTTCAGTACAGTGCTTCAGAAGTTAGTGGACATAGTGGATTTGATAAACACTGAATGTCTGTAGTGTAATTTTTCCCTAAAACATCCTGATTTCTCATCAGCTTTGTTTTTGCTGTTACGTGTTACAGAATCTTGCTTAAAGGAGTTACACTTTTGCAAGACAAAGTTAAAAATTAAGATTAAGCCAGGAGGAAATAACTTTGATTTACAAGTATGTCCAGCCTCAAGGGTGCCCATCCTTTCATGTGGGGGGAGTTTTGCAAACCACCTCCCTAACAGCTATTGTGATTATGCAACACTAGCAAGTAGGGTTTTTTAAAATTTAAATAAATTAATTGATTAAACCCCAGTATTTTTCATAAGGTCATGAATATGCTTTTCATTATTCATTCAAATAACCACTGCTCCTGTAATGTAGCATGTAGGGCTAGTTAAAACTTCAGCATGTATTCATTCTGTGTTTTGGGTGGTTGATAGTAGCATGCAAAGTAAGGACTGCTTGTGAACGAGCCATTCAGCTTTGGGATGTGTAATGGCATGACACCTGTTCTGTTAAAGGGGGAAAAATCTCTTATTTTTTTGACTGGTGACAGGCAGTGATGTTGTATTAAGAGTCTGTGCATGGTAGGGGTTCATAGTGGGTCTTTGGAGTGTTCTCTTGAGTTCCCTTGGCCTCTGTTTCTGATTTGATCTCAGGGCAGGTTGCTGTCACTTCTTTCCAAAAAGCCCTCTGAAGAGTTCTTTTTCCTTGGCACTTAAGTGGAAAGGCTTGTCTGGTTTTGTGTGTGTGCGTGTAGCATCCTGTGTTAGCTGCTGGGCTTATTTCTGCTTTGACTTTTTCTTTGCCCAGTTGATTGTGCAGTGTTTCCTCTCTTGGTTTTAGGCACTGTTTCTTTTTTTTTCTAGGATTTGCCTTTGTTTTGTGCTGCTGATCTGTGTTTTTTAAGAGTTTGTTCACTTGCACGTGCCAGTTAAGGAATGATACCCCCATACGTCTTGCAAAGCATCTAGGTTGGGGTTGGTGGGGTTCTCCTTTGTGTTCTGGAGGGGAAGAGGGAGGTTGATCATCTTAAGTTAGGTTTCATCCCTCTGTCAGCTGCAGTAAAAGCCACATGATATTCAGAGTGCTTTCCAAGGGCACTTTTAGAAAGATGACATGCTGGTACATGACTCTCTAACCTGGCTTGGTGGTGGTGGGACTGCCATGTGAAGTGGTGCCACATCTATTGAATTACAACTTTGTGTGTGTGGTGTGCTTTGTTTTGCTTCAAATGGTTGTGTCAGCTTTTTTAGCAGGAGGATTTGTAGTACTCTCTTCCCATAATATATGGATTTAGTGGTTTTTTAATCCTTCTGAGTTTTCTGGATGCACATTTATTTACTTAGAGGGCTAGTCCTCTTCCTGATTTTGCTTTTTAGGGTGGATATATTTACAAATTCTTCTGCAGGGGGTGAAAATAAGCAATGCTTTCCTGTTGAAAACAGGTTGTACAGATAAAAATGTGAAGACTAGAAGTGATAAATACTGCTGTACTGTACCTTTTGTTTACTAGCTGTCATTTTCCACACTTGTGTTTTTTAGTGCTCCTTTGTGGTGGTTGTAGGAGTCATCATTTAGGAGATTCTTCTGTGCCATAAATACTGTATTAGGTTCTTCATGTTTATTTTGAAAGAACATCTGAAATATTCATCACTTGTAGAAAGCAAATACTCGTTGAAGAAAGAGTCTTTGTGAGTAGATGGTAAGGGAGGAATACACTCAGGGTTTTTCCTACAGCTTATATTGTGTGTTTTCCCCAGTCAAGCAGACACTTCCATAATTTTCTTCCTGATAACAAAGTCTATATAGAAGGGATTCATACTTGAAAATTAATTTGCCTGCATTTCCAAAGGCATGTTCTATACCCTGCCTCTCTTGCTGTCCTTTCCCTTTTAGCCACTTAGAAGCATTCCCCCTGTCTTTGGGCAGTGTAGTGCCCCCCTCCTTCCGGAGGGGAGATGTTTGCAGTCATGTGCAAGTTCATTAATGCAGTGCTTGGAAGAATGGGACACTTGAACATGATGTTGTCAGGTAAATCTGCACTTTCTGAGCAGAGACAGCAGTGGCACCAGTAAGGAAACAGACCAAGATACAAATAATGAAGCACAGTCCATGGTCTTTCTACCAGGCTCTGTGGAGCCAAAGCTGCCATGAGGATGGCTGAAGGTGTTTGCTGTGTTGGTGGTGATTTAAAATAATAATAAAAAGAAAGGGGAGGGTGAAGAAACTGTGGGAGAGATTCAGAATAATACATGCAGTGCTAAGGGAATATTATAACTGCATGTGCATTCTCTGTTCTCAGACTGATTCTGTTTGTGTGTTTGCACACAAACACTATAATGGCAACCTTGTGCACCAGGAAAGTGTGAACAATGCCTGCTGAACTGAAGGGATTTTACAGAGTTTAAGCCAAGCCAAAAGCTAGAGATGACTCAGTATCTAGAACTTTGGGGTTGTTTATAAACATTATATTAGAAACCAGGGAGTTTCATATCCATCAAAGCTGTGAATATATGCTTGAGCACTCTCAATGTTTCTCCTCCACCCCTACAGATCGTAGTCTTTCTTACTGAAAACAATGTTAGAAGATAAGGTTGGCTTGGCAAACCTGCTGTTGTCTCTTTTAGAATGCAGTTTTAATTTTGCTGCTTAAAGAAACTAATTTTTTTCAAGCTCATATGTGTGTTGATGAGAGTTAAGGAAAATGACTGCTAGTGTTCATGATAATGCTTTGAGTGAGCATGGATTGAACTGATTTTGAACACTTATTCTAGATTATGGTGTATGGTTTTAGTGCAAAACAGCCACCTGCATATTTATCTGGAAGAAATTAAATTGTATTATTACACCACCCTCCACCCCCTTTTAAAATAAGATATGAGTAAGTGGATGGAATTGCACTGCAGTGGAATTTTACAGTGGAAGAAGACAAAGTAGTGTAATAGAAGTTGGAAAGGATGTTGTCCAGAAAATATTTATCTTACTCTTCATGTTTTTTAAAGTGACATTATCACCTTGGAACGTACTCTTTCAGTAAATGCCAATTAAAATTGCTCCGAGTGCTCACTGAAAGTGTCTGCTTATTTCTTATATATTTCTTTGATATATTCTATTCTTACTGCTTATTTTGCTCCCTTTTTTTGATAGGTAGAGCTTACTTTTGGTATGTGGGTGACAGACAAGTTTATTAACCTTTAAAAATAAGACAGATAAGTAACTTAGATGTACGTAGATTATTCTTTTATCAAAAAAATTATACTTAAAATGTTACTCTAATTTTGACCTTTTTCAAGATGGATGTGTCTGTCTAAATGGGATTACTCTCTTTTTTCTTCCTTTTTTTTTTTTTTATTTCTCTTGATAGGCTCATGCACCTCACTTTGATGTGAGCAAGCACAATTATGGTTGTAATTCAGTAGCACACATCCACCTGCAGCCTTTCCAGCACCTGAATATGGGAGCACTCCTGTAAATGTATGAAGCACTTGCATATCTTGTACACTGCTGCTAAGATTACTCATGTATGTAGACATTTTTGCTTGGAGTCTTAACAAAGAAGGCTTTTGTAAATGATCTGTAAATTACTAATCTTACTCTAGTAATTTTCTAATCAATATTTCCAGTTGGTTTCTTGGAGTGTTGAATCCTATCCCTTGTGGACTTGTTCCTGTGGTGCAGAGAGAGCTGGTTGAGGATGCAGACACTCCTCTTGCCCCCTGTTCCTACAGGGCTCCCTTCCATCAGCACTGCTCCCTTTGCCACCCTCCTCCTTAGCACCCCTCCACTGCTTGCTCAGCAGCAGCATCACACTGCTCTTTGTCCCCACAACTCAGCTCCCCAGAATGGAGAGGGAAGAGAGGGATACTGTCCTCTGAGAGGAAAGCAAGGAGTAGTGGGGTTTTCTGGTTTAGATCATCTGTTGGTGTAGTGGAGCAGTTGTGAAAGTAGTGCTGCTGCTCCTCTTAGGTGGAGGCAGGGGCATGATGAGGCTGGAAAGCTGAGTAAGGCCAGACTGAACCTAGGGATTGCAGTGGTTTTGGAGGGTGTGCATGTTTTGTATCACTTCTAGATCTTGGCTATGACTGTGTGATTTAGTGCAGTGCTGGGTCTTCCACTTTGGTGGATTTAGGGGCAGAGCTTCTTAAAAAGGTAGAAAATGTGTTTCTCATCAAAAATGTCACAAAATAGTCAGGAAAAGTAATATAGTTTGTTGGAAGGAAAATGTACACGTGCAGATGAAGATCAGTTTCATAGGCACATTGATACAATACTAGGTGTTCTCTGTGAAGTTGATTACATACTAAACCCTATCTTCCTATACCAGGGATGATGTTTTGTTGGTAGGATTTGCATTCAGTACTGAATGACAAGCTTTATTGGATGCTTCTATTGCTGTATGTAATGTAGGCACTGCAATAATTGGGATGGCTTTGCAAATTCCAGAGAACTGTTGTTGGCTTACTGTTTGCCCATACACTTACAGGTAGAGCTGGAAAATGCTTTGAAAATGGTCACTACTTTTTTAGAATCTGGTACCATATTGCTAAGCAATTTTGTTTCTTGGCTTTAGTAACTTCTGAGGGAGGAAAAAACTCTGAGAAGCCCCAAACTTAATTGAGTGGCAAAAGATTTTAAATCTGTGGGTTTTGTTGTTGGTTTGGTTTTTTTCCTCCCCTATCTAGGATGTTGCACTAATGTTTTTATATTTAGTATGAGAGAGGTAATTTAGCAGCTATTACTGCAGCAAACTTTCTTACTGGTGCTAGTCAGATCCTTGCCTTTGTAGGGACCAAACAATTGAATTCCTACTAATAAACTGCTATTTGATAGGGTTTTGTTTGGGTGGTAAAAGGAATCAGTGCATTTTGCTAAAGGTGGTCTCTTCCACATGTCAAATACATGAAGCGTAACCAATAGCAAACAGGAATTACATAATCACTTTCCATTATTATGTACAATTAGTATATAGAGCATATTTGTCTGTCCTCCTTGTGCCAACAGCTTTAATATTAAGCATTTTAGAATATTAGGCTTTTTAAAGGGTGACTTAAAATTGCATGGTTTGTGTCTTGACACTTGACTGTGAATTCCTTTCTTGGTGTTTTGGTGCTGTTGTCTGTATTGTAGTATAATTTAGTTGATGCTCCATAGTAGAATTTGGCTCTATACATCATTTTCCTAAAATAAAGGCTTTGCTGAACTTATGAATACAAGAGGAAAAACTTCTGTGCATTCAACTGTGAAGCATTTGGTTTTGTGATAGCTGTCTGAATCGTGCAATGCCACCAGGACTGTCGTGGTGCTGCTCCAGAACAGCACTGCTCTTGTGCTGGTAGGAGAGTGGCAGCTGGTGCTGCTGTGAAGAGAAAGTGGCAGTGCTTTATTTAAACTATAGGTTTGCTAGCTCTGGTTGAGACAGAAGAGAAACAGAATTTGCTGGGTTTTAGGCTTTTTTCCTTGTGAGAATAAGCAAAAGATGTATGCAAAATTCTGTGTAGTGCTCCAGGTGGCACTACACCTGTGATCAGCATGACTGATTTTCTTTTACCTGAATTACCTGTAGCTGTTTTCCTGACATACCTGTCACTGAGCTTTCTATTGCTAGAGATTACTAGTTAACTTCTCTTAGTCTTATGGCCCCTCAGCAGCTTTAAAGCCAGGCTGGAATACACCACTAAAACAGATGTCTAACTTTGGAAAATACTTGCATGTGACTTGTTGCTGTGTGCATGTGGGACCTCTGCTGATACTTCTGAGCCAGGGGAAGAGGGGATGTGCTTGTGTGAGGGCTGGTTAGCTCTGTTAATTTACAGGCTGTATGTCCTTAGATCTGCTCTGAGAGCAGGTACCAGTGTGTAAATAATACAATTGGTTGTATAACAGATGGTTAGGCACTTAAGATGGGCCCTAAATTAAGGAGTTGAATAACTTCCTGGTTAGAGTATAGCAACTGGAACCTTTGCAGTTCAGGTCTTTACTGAACTAAAATTGAGGGGAAATTACTAACTTGAATCAGTTTGGCTCACTTATGGTAAACCAGGCAAGGTCCTTGTGATCACTTGTATGCTGAGAGGTTGTAAGACTGTATCAATTTATTTGGATTAAGCATAATATTTTAAAAAACAGCTCAAAGAACTTGAGTTTGAACATTCCCATGGATGAAAAGTGCACCACAACTCTTAAAAAGGTGCTTAAAAGATTCCTTAGTCTTTCTCTGTCCCTCTGCAAAAATGTGCACCACCATTTAAGGCCAGTCTTTGGCCTTAACTTAAAGTCATTGAGTCTTGGTATACTTTTGTCTGCTAGAACGAGGAGTTTTCTGTTACCAGCTTTCTCTTCCACATAGATTTAGCCACAGTTTGTGGCTCTTCAATTTTCTTTTTCTTGGGTAAGTTGCAGAGAGTGAGTAGAGCGAACATGAGGCTTTCCCTTCAAGATGTTTCATTCCTTTGTCATCCTCCTGGTCCTCCCAGCCCTCTGCAGCATATCAGTGCCTTGCTTGTACTGGGTATGCCAGACTGGACCCTTTATTCCATTAACAGGTGCAACTGTTACAGTTGTTTACAGTAAAGTTCCAAGAGGAGTTTCTACAGTTACTGTGCAGTTGATTCTTGGCCATGTCTTCCTAAGGCCTTGCTTTCTAAGAGAGGAACTTGTGTTTTTTAAGTATAGTCCCATGCCTTGTAGGCAACTTCACTTCCATCCGTATTGAAACGTGGACTTGCAGCTGGCTTGCCAGTTAATTTAGGAAATTAAATATTTCCTCTGGTCTTTAAATTATTTGCTATTTTTCTGTCAGTTTTAATTTCACTGTTCTTTGAGATCATTGGTCAAAGTGTTAAATATAGCTGTGATCTGAAGACCCTGTCAGGAACACTGTGGTGATTCTCCATTTACAGTTAAGGGTCAGGCAATACTTCATTACTGTGGTGGTGATGATTTCATAAGTAGACCACAGGAAACATTAGCTAGGATGGATAAACTCAGACTGAATTTCTTTCATCTCTGCTTTATGAGTTAAAGCACATTAGGGGAAGGTTGTATTAGGGATACATATTGCTGTTAATTGCATCATTTTTCTTTTGTGGCTTAATTGAGTGCTTATATTTTCCAGAGTTGCCAGCATCTCTAAGTGCTTGGTTTCAATGTGAAGACAAATGATTAATTCAAAGCACCAGTAAAAAATAAACAAAACTAACCCCAAAACCCAAACAAAACAAAAGCCACCAAGCAAGATGCTTGTTTGTTTGCTTCTGTGACTGAGAAAGTTCTGTAATATTTGGTGTTTTTTCTTCCTTAACACATCCACTTTCCTTGGGTGCCTGTGCAGGAGAATGTGGTGTCCTTCCCTCTGAATTTTTTCTTACTCCTGTTCATAGCTTTTACAACCTAGAGCTCAGGGTTGATAGTAAGTTGAGTTTGTGTCTGGAAGAGCCTACTTCCAAGTAGTAATCCAATAAATACACTTCTCTGGGGATTACCATTTGAAACCTCTAGAGCCAGAATGAGTATCACTGAGGTTTTGATGTTGTTAATAAGTGAATCATCTGGAGTTTGATACTGTAGATCTCCTCTGTCACTCAAGTTGTTACACAAGGTGAGCGGGAGGACTGTGGTAATGGTGGAGGAGAGAAAATAAAGAGAACAGATGTAAAGACTTTAAGGGCATAATGTAGTAATTCCTCGTGGAAAGGCAAGATAAGGAACTTTCCTGGTAGGAAAGCTGCCTAGTAGCAAAAGAGGTTAGAAATGTAGATAAAATGGAGCTGAAACTAGAAGGAGAGGGGTAAGCTGTAGCTTGGAGAATGTTCTTTGCTGTTGTAGCCACGGATGTACAAAAAACCCCTCAGCAAACCCACTCTCAACCAGAGCAGGCTTTCTGGATGTTTTAAGACCCATTGTCCAGTGGTTCCTGCTGCGATACTCAAGGTGGTGGATCTGGGTCCATTTGGTACCCTGGGAGAGAGGTTATTGCTCTGTGTCTGTGGTGAGGTTCATGGGAATCTGCCTGGGGTTGCAGCTCTGCCCCTGCCCAGCTGGTCCCCTCTCTGCTGGTAGCCTGCTCCCAAACTGCTCAGGCTGCAGCAACTTACAGCACGTAGCTGCTGTCTATGTTGCAGTAAGGCAGACATGAATTAGTGTGGTCTTAAATAGAAGTTTAGCCTTAAATGTATTACAATATGAATAAAACACCCTCGTTGAGTGTTGGATGAAGGGTGTTTGTTGTTTGTTTTTTTTTCAAAGGGTTTTTCTGAAAGAAAAACTTCTGTTGTGTTGTTTGAGCTTTGAGTTGCTGCCAGCTCTGCCAGTGTGGAGGGGCAAGGGAGGCTGGCTGTGTGGCTGCAGATGCTGCAGCAGGATCCTAACATACCTGTTGAAGAACAGCCTTGCAGTGGGTCACCCTACTCACTGGCACAAGCTAGAAGTTTTGATCCAAGTAGGTTTTGATCCATTGGGTGTTGTGGTTTTGTGGCATTGGTTATTGTGTAACTTGGCACAACTTGCTTGTAGAGCCATTCTATCTGTTGTTGATCTGGACATCATCTGTAATTTTTGCTTTATGGGAATAGTGGCTACTGGTTGTGTCCTTGTTACTGCCTCTAGAGGCTGGAAAAAAAGACACAGTCCTGTGGCCAGCTTTCTGTTGTACAGAGTGTGGAAATGTCTTTAGAGTAGATGGAGCATTGGATTTTGATTGTGTATTGGTGAACTCAGAGTGATTTTTTTGTGTGTGTATATATGTCTGTGTATGTAAAAGATGATGTCTGGTTGAAGTTTAAGTAATACAGCAATGGCTAGAGCAGACTCTGCTCTCTGGATCCTGTCCTAACAGCACTAACTGCTGCCGAGCCTGAGCTTGAGCATCGTTTGTTAGCATTTTATGTCTCCACGTAGAGTAGTGCTCCTCTTAATGAGGAAGAGAGGAAATTACTTTTATTGATCCGGCTCAGCTTTTCATTACATTTTCTTTGTGTAAAAGATGTAGAAATCAATCAGATTGGATTTAGCTTCTTAACTCCATGAATTGTAAGACTGTTGCTTGGAATCACGATGTCCTTGTCTGTAGTTTTCACTTTTTTTTTTTCTTTTTTTTTTGAGTCCTGATTCAGGACTTGAAGATTGATTTTTCCTAAGCTGTTCAGCTGCAAAAGGTTTTTGCTGAGCTATTACTTTTGGTCTGCCAGGCTCATGTTGAGGAGAAGAATTAAATGAGCTGTGTCCCTGCTAGTATCCCTGTGTTTCTTTTTGCACTGGGAAGCAGTAACTTCACCTATTAAATAGAAAAGGTCACTGCAGAGTCTCATAAGAGAGGAAAGAAACCCACAGTTTTTTAAGATTCAGTGCAGTTCAGTAATAGAAGAGAAAAAAGTGCTCAAAAGGAAGAGAGTTTAATTTAAAAGAAGTATCCAATTTTATGATAATATTTGTGTGGAAGAATAAAATATGAACCAAATCATGCCAATTCTATGGTCTGGATCTTTTTTCTTCCTCATTGCACATGGGCTGCTTCTGGTAATGCTAGTGGAAATACTGATGTGTGAGGAATACTTTTATTCTAAAGGTAGTCCCACTTTACTGCTGGGATCACTGGGGTCTTGCAGAGCCATGGCACTGCACCTGTGCATTACTAGCAGATGAGGGACTATTCAGAGTGGTTTTGAGCACAGCAGTGTGTTTTAGTCAGATGAAAGTGTTTTATTGAGGAACCATATAGTTGAGGGAGAAGTATGGTGGTATTGTTGCACTTTGAGTGCTGTCAGTGGATTCTCTGTCTGATCTCCTATCTGCTGATTATGAGTGAACCCTACTTCCCCACACCTCTCACTGCTCTCAGTTTACAAGACGTAGATTTTTACTGTGGTTGTTTTGTTTTTTAATATAGTGACCCTCTAAAAATGAAGGGAATACAAAAATGTGTCATGCTGAAAACATACAGATGCTGGGGAATTATTTTAATCTATCTGCTTCTATCTCCTCAGACTCCTAATTGCCTAATTAAATATATTTTAGTAAAATTACATGTTTGGGACAACTTTTGGAGTGATACAGATCTTGGATATACTTTTACTGAAGAAAACCCATCAGTTTCATATCCTAGTTCTTCCTGAAGTTAACTTAAGGTAACTGAAATTCAGCTTTCGCACAGGCCTAGAATGTGGGAGTTTTACTTCTCTGTGGTGGACCCTTAAAGTGTGTGTTGGTAGGGTTGCAGAGGCCTGTGTCATGCACTTACCCTGCTAACAATAGAGCTGCTCGACTGCTTTTGTGGATCCCTTAGGAACTGCTTGGTGATCCCCTGGGTCTGTGAATCACTGATTGAAAATCACCAGGATCCAGAGGAGTCCAGGCTCACAGCCTGTTGGGCAGCATCTGTGTATCATGAAAAAGCACTAAAGGAGGTATCTTTCTTTCTTACTGCAGTTGCCATAGCTTTGACTTATCCACCCAGGTGCTGCACATGTTTTTACACAGCGTTGCCATGAGAATTTACGCTGGCTGTCATAATTAGGGATTCCTGGTTTTTGCTTTTCATCAGTCAGGACTCAGTTGTGAGGTGAACGCTGGGCTCCAGATGGAGCTGGGTCCATATGCCTTGTTTTGCTGGGGGGGTTCTGGCATTTCCATCTCAATGGTTATGATTAATTCTAAGCCTATTTTGCATTTGTCCTCAGTTATTTTCTGAGAGAAGTCCGTGTGCTTTGGTTGATAGGAGCACAAGACCATGTCTGATTTAAGTGAATATTTTCTATTCAACTGGGTGCTCTTTTCTGGGATCTGCTAAGATGTACTGTGCCAACAAGGTGTGATTCATTAACCAGCTATATTGCTTATATCTGTTGTGAAAAACAGTACCAGTTTTCATGTTAAGTAGGAATTAAGGCTCTAGATTATTCAAATAACTCCTAGATGGTACAATAAGATTAAGTACCAGCACACTCTATTGTGACTTAGTTATTTTTAAAAGAAAATTTAATATAAGTAGAAATAAAAATTTATTAATGTAATAAAAATTGGATTCTTGCCTTTATTGCTGTTTCTGCTTGAATTCCTGCCTTTTTTTTTTCCTTTTTAATTTAAATTGCATAACTGCTTTCTTCATATCTGTAGTACTGTCTAAGGCCCATATGCATACTCCTTCCAGGATACAATATTCTGACTCAGCCTACATTTGATCTTGCTTCAACCACAAGAACTGTATGATACCAGTGAAGATGAGGAATATATTTAACCAAATATTGGCATTTAGGGCTTACTAAAATACTGTTAAGGATAGCTTACGTGAGAGACTGTCCAGAAAACTGGAAGTTACCATCTCTATAGAGAAACTCAACAGCGTTTAGAGGGTAACGTTCAGGTGAGCCAGTATTAATTGCCATGCTAACCATTTCAGCTTAGGTTTTGCCATTCACCTGGGGTGTCTTAAGTGTGTGTCCAGCAGGTCGAGGGAGTTTCTCCTCCCTCTGTTCTGCCCTGGTTAGACCACATCTGGAGCCCAGTTCTGGGCTCAACAGTTCAGGAGAGACAAGGAACAACTGGAGAGAGTGCAGCAGAAGCTACAGAGATGCTGAGGGGACTGGAGCATCCCTGTCCTTGGGGCTGTTTAGCTGGTGAAGAGAAGCCTGAGAGGGGAGCTGAGCAATGCTGATCAATATCTGAAGGATGGGGATCAAGAGGATAAGGTCAGTCTCTTTTCAGTGGTGCCCAGAGACAGGACAAGGGGCAGTTGGCACAGGCTGGAACCAGGAAGGTTCCATCTGAACAGGATGATAAAGTTACTTGCTGGAAGGGTGCCAGAGCCTGGAACAAACTGCCCAGAGAAGTTGTGGAGTCTCCTCCTCTGAAGAGATTCAAACCCCACCTGAATGTGATCCAGGACCCCCTGATGTGGGTGACCCTGCTTTAGCAGAGGGGTTGGACCAGATGATTTCCAGAGGGTCCCTTCCAAACCCTACCATTCTGTGATTCCATGGGTGGTTTTAATTTTTTTTTTAATAAGAACTTGAAACTGAGCCTGAAAACCAGCCATTCTTACTGGAGCATCCAGACAAGTGTTGTATAAGTTTACTGGTCTAGCCAAATCAATATAATTATACCAAATTACTACTAAACTTTCTGTGGTACAAGCCTTTAGACTTCAATCCCCCTTTGAACTTAAGGAAGCCTTTCATCTGCTTATGCCAATGAATTAAAAATTAAATCCTTAGATCTGAACCTAAATCCTATGGTCCTTTATCAGTTAGTTCATTTCTTTAGTATCCCACCATCACCACATGCACATGCTTTCTTCTTCTGCACCCTCCCCCCCCCAAAAAAGCTCAGTGAGTCAAAAATAGCAATAAATATGGATAAAGTTTTCAGGGTTTTTTTATTACTTCCTGGGTTTTGTTGTTTTTTTTTTCCAATGTCTGTGTCAATGTCCAATGTCTGTGTCTGTGCTTAATTATATCTGTCCAAGTCGCTTTTAATGTCTATAAATCTTATGCTTCTTATTTTTAATGTTTTTTAACAGCTGTTACAACAATATTTTTTATTATTATTTTATAGGCAAATTTGGAAAACAAACCAGTAAATGGCCGCAGACCAGAACTCATGGAATGCAGTATATGTGGTCATGGTGAAAAATACAGGGTAAAACCAAACCAAACAGTACCCATTGAAAATGTGCAGTCTAAGGAGAAGGAAAGAATGACAGGCTTAGAAGCAGAGAAGTGGGCACATAACGAGAAGCCATCTTTTGGTGTCCATGTCAACGGAGATATCCATGGAACTGTGGCAGCCAATGAACACCTGAAAAATGCTGAAGACAGTGAAAGAGCAGTTTCTCCCAGTCAGTTAGCTGAGCAAAAAAAATCATTTGCACAGACCATCAAAAATGGCATCAAACCCCTACATTATTCACCACCGGATGCAGTTGCCTTGCTGAAGAAAGCATCCACAGAGGAAAGGACGGATCTGACAAGCAGCTCTCATATGCAATGGATGAAGGGTCCCCATCTGAGTAACACAGTAAACACCCTGACGCCTGGCATTGGCTGTGTTCACCCAGAACTAGAAGGAAAAATTTTAATGAAAGAGGAAAACTGCACTTGCAGCATCTTTGAGGATTCTGCTAAGTCCGTTTTGCAGCCGAGTTCCATTCCAGGTCTGCAGGTGAGCTTGTGTTGCCCTCCGCTGCCTGAAGAGGAGGCGTGCGTAGGGGAGGATGGCTCCAAAGTACCTAATGCGGAGGCACAGCATGAGAATTCTTCACTCCAGACGACTTTCTTGTCCCTGATTAAAACCAGAAATTTAACTGTAGAGCAGGTTGTGGCCATTGAAGCTTTAACACAGTTATCTGAAGCCCCTTTAGACACAACTTCACCAGCTAAACCTGAGAGTACTGAATGTACAGAAGAAACAACTCACAACGTGCTCCATAGTTATAAACGGGATATCTCATCCTCCTTCACCTCTTCTGCATTGAAAGAAATTAAAGACACTTACTTACAGAATGAGCAACAGCTCTTGGCTCACTGCGCTCACTCGCAGAAGCAGCTCCCTAATAAGGCCACGTTATACAACGGCCAAAGTTCCATCTCTGAATTGGGTGATACACCTGCCAATCTGACTGGTGAGATGTATAAATTCCAGTTACCTTCGAGAGACACCAAAACTTTATCCGACTTAACATCTAATGCAAAATCTCATTCGGGATACACTACCAAGAAGAATTACCCCCATGATCCAGTTGCCCTTGCTCAGTATTGCAATGCTTCACACAACACCCAGCAAACAAGTAACAGCTCGGACACTCCCGGCCAGTTGGAGAAAAAGCCAACCTGCAATGATTTGAACTTGGAAGCCAGCCCTTTCATTAAAGAAGGAGGAATTCACAGCCAGGATGAAGAGGATGTAGCTACACAACTAACTCAACTTGCAGCGCTAATTGAATCAAACCAGACAAATCCAGAGCAGAGGAATGACATAAAGGCATCGCTGCTTAATCTAATATCACACGAGAGGCAACCAAAATATAACCAAGATGTGCTGCAGAAAAAAGAGGCTGTGTTTTTTAGGCATAATTATAGTTCCTTACTGTTAAAACAAAAACAACCGACAAACAAAAAAGGAAATTCTGTACCATGGAAACCAAGGCACAAAAAGAAGCCCCAAGAAGCACGCTATCAGCAAAATAATCAAAACCAGCTTGAGCTGTTGTCGTGCCAGCGCAGTGAGTTACAGGACATTTGGATATCATCAAAACTGCACAAGCTTGGTCAGACCTTGCCACAGGACTCCAGAATAGCTCCGTTTGACAAAAAATCTCCGAGAACCAAAGTACAGAGAGCACTGAATCAAAACACTTTACCATCACAAGAAAAAACTAGATTATTTCTCCCCCAAACGCAGATAAAATTCCATAGATGTTTACCTGAGGTACTGCAAGAGAAAAAAAAAGACCAATTGTTTGGCTGCGAAGTGGTGAATGAGCAAATCAAAACTGCAGGCTGTGGCGACCCACTAGGCACGGATCCACTGAAAAATGAAGTTGTTGCACGTAACCAGCATAGCGACCTGTCGTCCTGCAATCCTCTGACTGTTTCACAGCTGAAACCAGCATCGCTGTTGAACAGAACAAGTGAAAACCTACAGATGTTTACAGAAAAATGTAATTCTCAGGTACAGCAAACAGCAAATGTCAGTCAGACGCATCCCTTGCCTCCAACTTTTAATCAGTCTAACCTGAGAGCTAATGAAATGCGTAGTGAAGACAAAGCCTATATTCAGCAGGATGCTGTCCAACAAGTAGAGCTGAAGTCACAGGTGCTGCCTGTTCCCTGTGGTGGGGCCCAGGTACCAGGTGCTGTTGAAGCTCTCAGGAATATGGAGTGTGCGGGCGAAGTGACTGTTCTGACGTCAACCAGTTTGGGTACTGACCACCCCCAGAGCACAGGTGACTCGGGGTGTTCTCCAGCAAAAAACACACTCAGCAGTTTCCTTGAATCACCTATGAAGTTTCTTGATACCCCTACAAAAAATTTAATAGATACACCTACAAAAAAAGGACAATCTGAATTGCCAACTTGTGACTGTGTTGGTAAGTCTTTTTGCCAACTTTTGCCCGCGCCCTTCATGGGAAGTACGTTCATGTTGCTGCCTTTAACGTGAGGAAGTGATGCATACTTAGCTGTTCCAAAGATCACTGTTTCACCATTAAGAAATGGGGGGAAGTTTGTGTGGTTGTGGGTTTTTGTTTTTTGCTTGTTTGGTTGGTTTTTTCCTGTAACTTTTGCCTGGTGTTCCTTGGGCCTGCAAAGCATGGCAGAATTGAGTATTTTTGGCATTGCAACTGGCACATTTAAATTCTCTACTTAAATTTACTCCAGGAGAAGTTTTTCTATTTGTTGTTTTGCCATTACTGACTTGAGCTCTACATGAATTAACCTTCAGTATGTCAAAGTCTAATTTTTATGGTCTAGAACTACTTTTTGCCTGAGATGGACCGGGCAAAAATTTCCTAGTATATGGTCATGGTTGTCTAGATGCTGCTAGGTAAATGTCAGGGCATAGCTGTGGGAGGTCTTGTTAGTGTCCCTGTCAGTTTGCCCTGTGTCACAGGCTACAAGACACACCTCTCTTGCAGATGGGAGACATAAGTGAAGTTCAGGTGAGGCCCACGTAGTAATTCATGTTGCAGGCTGAGATGTCAGGCCAGACTTGGTACTGAGGAGTTGGCAAATACGGTTTGATGGATGCTGCTAGCCATGCTGTGTTTTCAGACTATCAGAGTGCACAGATGGAAAAAACAAGTCAGAGAGTTAACAACAAATTGCACACAGGCAGATTGTTTCATCTTTGCTTTGATGTTCTGAATTGACAGAGTGCTAGTGAAGAGGCCTGGCTTATGTTTTCTGTTCTGTAGTATGTGACTATCAGTCATTTCCCCCCTAATTCTCCTTTGACTAAAATGAGTAAATAATGTTCTCCTACCAAGAAGGATATTGGGAAGCCTGTTAGTCAATACATGCTAGCTGCTGTAATGAAAATTCGCAAAGAATGCAAAATATGCCTATAATTATGATTACTTTACAGTATAAAGAAAAATATATTGGCAGAAACAAGTATAGAATAGTTTTGATGCTTCTGAGGAGAAAATTCTGTCATGCTCTATTTGTTACACTTCAGGGGCAAATTTTATATATGGTAATTTGATTTGGGAGTTGTTTCTGTAAACCATTTCTAAGCTTACTAACAATGGTGTAAATAAATTCTGTATGTGCCAACTTAGTTTTCTCAACCTGCTTACAGAGCAAATTATAGAGAAAGATGAAGGCCCATATTACACACACCTCGGGACAGGACCAAGTGTTGCTGCTGTGAGAGAAATAATGGAGAACAGGTGAGGAAAACTTACCATTTAATGCTCATGGTATTTTTGACTGAACAGGAAAGAAGAGGAGCTGTGAGAAATCAAGTGCTGTGTTTAGCTGCTTTTCTAAACTTCTTGCAGCACTTGTTTGTGAAGGGTTTTCATGCTCAGGTGTGCATGAGATGACTGCTAGCATCTCAGTTCCAAGCTTGTGCCTTTTCTGAGATCTTGCAACCTTACAGAGTTGAACTTCAAGTGCAGTGTGCTTTTAGGTGCTACTGAAGTCAGTAGGAGAGAGCAGCAGCTGGCAGAATTGGGCTTTCTGGTGTCCTATGTGCAAAGAAGCTGTGGCAAACTGGACAGAAAGGTCACATTAGTGACTAAGTGCCCTAGGATTTACATGTAGATAAGATTTTCTTCTCTAGGTAAGGTTTCCTTAATGGCAGAAGCTTGTTTTCAGAAGAGATGTCAAAAATCATTCCTCCAAGTAGGATTTAAAATTTAGGAGTATTTTGGTTTATTTCTGTTCTCGCTGAAGTAAAAATAAACTTGTTACTCATGTTTTGTTGAAAATATTTCCTGTTTTAAAATGGTCTACAGCAGTTTGTTTTACTCATGACCTTTTTTAAATGCAGGTATGGAGCAAAAGGAAGCGCTGTAAGAATAGAGGTAGTGGTTTATACAGGAAAGGAAGGAAAAAGTTCTCAGGGATGTCCAATTGCCAAGTGGGTAAGTTTTTATGTTACAGCAGTAAAACTGTTTTTTGTGCCTTTGAAATACCAAATGATGTGTAGTCCTTGAGTTTAAAATATAATCTGATCTTTAACAAGGATCTGGTCCTTCATTGAATTGATCTACAAGTCTGCCTGAGTGCTGAAGCTGAGGAAAACTTTTTTTTTAAATTATTATATAAGATGTGATGCTCCATGTGATGCTGTGGTTTGAGTCAGTGTGAAAGTGAGGTGCTTAAACAGAGCTAGCAGGCACAGACAAAGATATCAAGGTATGAAGACCCTGACAGTGTCTGAAGTTTGGTGTGTCTAGTGAAATATATTATTGGGAAGTATGAAAGAGAGAACAGAGGAGATGGCTGGGGAGATTGAAAACTATCCAGTAACAATTTTTTAAGACCCTTAAAAGTTGTATGAGCATTGGAAGAAAAGAGGGGGTGATGGATGAGGAATTCAGTCTCATATGCCATGGAGTTCATTACTCTTCTTGAGGAACTGAACTCAGTATTTGGAAATATAAATGTTATGGTGATAGTTTTCACCAAAGTCTTGTCTCATATTGTTTCTTAGGGGCCAGGAAATGAGGTAACAGACACAAGCTCCAGGAGAGAGCTTGGAAAGAATTGATTGTCCTTAATCTTTACTGAAACCACAAAGGGAGGTAAAAAGTAGACTGGAAATGTTGTCAACTTAGTTTTGGAAAATAATGAAAGAACTTGGTTGCTAAACAAACCAAAATTGCTGTATTTAGGGAATTTCAGACTTTGTTGAAAAAACAATGAAGGCAGTTGTAGAGTTGGTAGACTAGTCCTTGTAACTACATGACAAAACTGAAGTCATTACATGTTGTACGTGAATGGGGTTGCATGCTAAACATCCCCTGCTTATGTTTGGTACAGGCAAAATGTGGGTTTCATACTCAGTGCAGAAACTGTTTTTCAGGAAGGAATCCCATATGTGCTTGCTGCTTCAGATAATATTTAATAAGAAGTCAGCATCCAAGTGAAAAAAAAAAAAAGGTAAAGCAAATATCATAAACTGACCTGAAAAGAATGGAATGATTAAAACTTTTTAGTTTTAATGGAGGACAGGAGTTAAAAGTCTTACTTTATAAATAGTTGTGAGAAGTTGAAAGGAAGAAGGTATTTAAAACTAACTCTTAACTTGATTTTTCTGTTGCCAGTATCAACATACTGTCTTTTCTGTAAGCCAGAAACAATCAATTTCATTGTGTATCTGTGGAGGTGTCCAACATGTGTGTGCAATATGACAGTCGGAAGCACTTCGGTGCCTACGGTTTAAGGCTGGTTTAAGGCACAGGGACCTGCTCTCCAGTTAGATACTTGCATTGCTATATGTGAAGTGCTTGCAAGAGGAAGCTTTTATTCTTCCTTTAACTTAAGTTCCAGTCTGGTTTTATCCAACATTGACATTTGTGTGTGAGTTCAGACCTAAAGAGGGGGAATGCTTTTTCCAGTCTGCTGTTACTGTGTGACTGTTGGGACAAGAGAGGGAAGGAAATCACTGAAATCTCCCCTGTGGAACTGTTTCATCCCATATAAAATTCACATTTTGGGGTTGGTATTCTTAAGGTGTTGCGTTAACTTCTCTTCGGTAATGCTGATTTCAGTCCTGCTAAAGGAGCATATTGGGGTTTTGGCTATGACCAAAGACATGGAATTGTGAAATTTGTTTGAAGGCATGTGGAAAAAGTTTGCTGTGCTCTGTGATAATTGCAGTCACAAGGTTCTGTCAGCTGCATGGAGACTTTCACTTGCTTATTTACAGTGTACTTTGGGACAGACTTATTGCTGCTTTGCAGATGGAGGAGCTATTGCCCTCAGGGCTCCTGAGAGACTTGCTGGTGAGAGCACCACGACAGAGCTCTGCTGAAGCAAATAGGATAAGAAAAAAATTGAACGTGTCTGTTGATCGTGTTGAACTGGTTTTCCCAATTTTTTTTCCTATTTCCACTAGATAATTTTATCTTACAGGTTCATTAGAAACATTGTAAGATTGAAGGAAGCATTCTAAAATACCTGTGTCCACACACTCTCCTGCTAGTGACTGCATTTCATAATACTGACTTCCCTCCTAAATTGTTTTCACTTCAGTGACTCCAAACATGTGCCTGGTGTGTTAAACATTTACTGGGACAGTCTCCTTTCCCCAAGAGGAGATGATGTTTTCTTCCTCAGATTTCAGATTGCCATAAACCTGCAGAATCTTTTTCAGTATTCTTTTGAGAAGAAATAAATACCCAACTCTTCAGTGTTTTTTTGATGTGTTGTATTTTAGAGTGATAGTGTGCCCTTCTGGATGTGGACAAGAGTTCTCCTATGGATTGAACCTAAATATTACCAGGAACTACTGCCTAGGGTCTGAAACCTTCTGGTGCTGACACCCACGTGAGCTAAGCTGTGTGCAGCAGGGATGAGCGTGCTGCTGTTCTCACTACATGCAGTGGCAGGAGACCCATTGACCTCTTGGTTTTCCTTTTGCATCAGAAACGGTATCGTTTCATTTGTACGTCAAAGTAGAATTGTAAGAGTTTTGCCAGAGATTTCAAATGTGTGGATATCTGTGTAGGTGGTAACTGTGAGTAGAAAATAACATGCCATTCTGTGACATAGACTGGGGTAAATGTACTCTGCTTTTCTTTTTTTTTAAATTTCTTTTGCCTTTTTTTTTGCTTTGTCCAAGTTCACCATAGTGCTTCATATTAAGTTAAAGACAGAAACACTCTGAGGCATTGAAATTAGTGGCCCATCCTTCTTAGTACCCCATTCATATAATGCAAAGTTTCATGGTATTGTGCATCTCCTGTAAGCTGCCAGTGGTAAGTGACTTGATCCATATTGGTCCCATTGTGTTGTCAGCACTTCAGCTGATAGCAGATGTGTTGGGGGGGTTATTTTCTGCTCTCAGTATTTCTGAATGAGATAATTATAATTATCTCAATTTATCTCAAATGGTTTATGCATTTGAGTTGTTCATGGGTAACTCAACGTAGGCATGAACCTGCTGCGCTGAAGTCAGCTATGTGTCACTGAACTCAAAGGAGGTTAGCTTTGGGTCTTGGTGTTTTCTGGGTTAAACCAGTTCCCTATTAGTTCCTTCTGCTGGTTTCAGTGGGCATTGGCTTGGATCATCTAAGCTACCATTGAAATCTCTTGTCTTTATTCAGATTTGCAATGTCATTTTTATGGCTTGGGCTCTGAGTAAAGACAAGAGATAAGAATTGATAAAAACAGGCAGGTCAAGCTGGAGGTCCTTGCTGATAGCCTGTCTCCAGCATGGACCCAGAAGACTTGCTTGGGTTCCAGTAATTCTGTGATTCCCTGAGCTGTAGGCCACCATCTCTGTGTTCAGTTGTCTTTGGTAAATGTTGTCATCTTTATTTCTCCCTTCCTGTTGTGTTATGCTGCAACTTAAAATGCTGGCATAATGTTTTCAGCCTTGTGCTCTATTCCCAGTAATTCCTAGCAGTTGTTTTTGCCTTTTTTCCTGTTGGAGGGTAGTTATTTGGCATTTTCGCAGTGCTTTCTCTCATGTGAGATTCTCACTCCTGCAGGGTAGCAGCCCACTTGGAGTCCATCTCTATCTACAACAGACCCCATGCATTAACTGTGCACATCTACACTGAATTTTATCTGCCACTTTACTGCCTGCTCAGCAGTATGAACTTCTTCATTTGTTTGCAGACTGTCCTTGTCTTTGCTACTCTGGGCTTCGTGTCATCAAAGAATGTTGTCAGCCTTTTATTTACCCTTAGCAAACACACTGAATAGCACAGCTCTGTGGAGCTCCCATCAGAGACGTACCAGCCTTTGTTCCATGTCTTTGCTCCAATTACTCATGTGTGGTCTTTTTGATTTGTCCCAAGAAAAACTAGGGTTTTTTTTAAGAGCCTTAACTAAGGGACTTTACTGAATGTCTTTTGGAGACCTGCAGTATGAGCTGGGACTTCAGAAGAGTTTGACTTCTCCCTGTGCATCCCACTTCCCTGGCTATTGCAGCTTTGCCCCACACAGGTACCAGGCTAACACGAGCCCCGAATCAAAGTATTTCTTCTAGGGTCCTTTCACCAAGTGGTATCCTCTTGGTAACCTTCAGGCCCTCTGGTACTGATGTGTTAGAAATCAACACAGTGCACATCCCATTCAGTACCTCAGGTGGTTCATCCTTGAGTTTCTGTGGTAGATATCCTGTCAACTTAGCAAATTTCTACTGTTTGGTGAGGGGGATACTTGTCTGGGGTTGGTTTTTATGTCACTCTTGTTCTCTAACTACTTTTGTCAGGGCTTTAATGTCAGAATAAAATCCTTGGCTGCTGTATTAGTTCCCCTGTGAAGGTTTCTGAAGGAATCTTCCCAAACTTCTGGCTTGTGAACACAGCAAAAGTGGGGTTTGCATTTTAAGCCCTAGTATCTTTGAGGGCCTTTTTCTCTTTACCTCTTTTTTTTCTTCTAAACCACTTGGATGATCTGTTGACCCTTCAGATTTTGGTACCCTCCCAGTGGCCCTAATTTGTTTGAAAATACAGCACTGTGGAGCTTTTATGCCTTTTGCAAGTAGTCTCTCAAACTCTTCCACTTCTGTATTCTCTGGTTTTTGGGTTTTGTATTGATAACTTGATAGATCTTTATTATTTTTTTCTGTAGTGCTGGTTGTATATTAGTAACTTGCATAAATAATAAGAGGGTGGGGTTAAAAATGGATAAAGAGACCGATGACAGATACTCTTAAATACAGTTAAATTTGCAATTATAGGTCTGTACAGATCTGAAACTGAGATTAGCCAGCCTGAAACTGATACTAGCCAATGAAATGAATCCAATTTTTAAAGTACTGCTTAGATAAACCCCTGTTACAACTAAGATTTTATAGGTGATTGAACAGGCAAGAGTTTGTCACTAAATGCCAGGAACTGCAAGTTGCATGATGAATAACAATAGATTCTTCTGCAGATGCACAGAAGGTGATTCATTTATTTTTTTAATTACTTTTTTTTCAGTTTGTTAGTTTAGCTTGAGTTGAGAAGGTGATTGGAATTGGGAACAAAAAAAGCAAGAAAACTGAGAAGTTACTTCAGTTTCTAAGCTCTCTACATAAAAGTTATTGGTAGTATTAGAAGTGATACTCTATTAAGGAAAATGAACTGCCAAATGAGCAAGGCACTGCTGTGTAGTGGCTGACCCTTACGAGTGAAAGGAGCTGTAGGGAACCACTGCCCACCTGTGAGTGGAATCCCTGATGCTTATTTGTGGTATACCACTAATCTTTATGACTAAATAGTGTTCTCCCTAGGAGAAGTCTGGAAGGAAATTAATTTTGTCCTGTGAAAAGAGTGATTGGCACCAGGGGTTGTTCACCTTTTTGGACAGTATCTTATTAGAGTATCCCTTTCTTGCCATAATGGTGTACTACATTAAGTTAGTGTGTGTAGCAGGTACTACAGCTGTGCAGGCACTTTTATTTTCACTGCTTGCTAGGAGGCATATCTGCTAAATACAGGATTAGAGGGGTTTATTTGGGATTAAAAAGTTGGTAATGCTATCCAAAGCAAAGCTGTTCTTTCTATCACAATGCTTTGTGATTCAGAATGATTAGAAATTTTTACATGGTTTCTGAAGTAAATAGGAGTTTCAATGTTCTTTAATAGGAAGAACTACTGAAATGTAATAGAATAAAATGAAACAAAAAAAGCTATGTTAAGGCAAACAAACTGAAGTTGTATAAAAGAGCAAGCACTTAATTTGCTATTATCACTAGTTTAGTTCTAGCAGGTGGTATATCTGAACAAACTGAGATAGTAGATTCTTCTTGCCATCCATGTCATGCAAAGTACCTTTGCCTGCAGTAACAGAAAAGGAGGGTGGAGGGAGTAAGGGGGCACTGGGGGTTGAGACCTGAGTTTTGTTCTCATTTCTGCTGTATTTGCTGCACCATTATAGAACAATCACTTCAGCTCCATATCCAGCAGTCTGCTTGTTTGTGAACAGTACAGCACTGCTTCTGATAGGAGTGGTTTGCAGTACCACACTTCAGTGACTTTTCTCTAAACATGCTAAGTAACTTCAGACTATTGAGACCCTAACTTGTGGCAGTAGCTGTTCCATGCTAACTTTTTGATGTAGCCTGCTGGTACTGGAGAAGAGAATTTAGGGAGGTGGAGTTTAATTTCTCAATATTTTAGACACTCTGAAAATATAAGGACATCACATTACACTCTTTTCTTACTGGAAAATGTTGTTTAGTGTGTGAATTAGGAAAAAAGAAGGGCAGACTCATTTCTGCAGCAAACAAAAATACATATCCTGCTGTCTGTTACACATCCTAGAACAGCAGCAGGTTTTAACAGCACCATGCTCACACTTTCCACTGGTGTAGATCATTATGGAATTGCCTGTCAGAGAATTTCATCCTGTGCACACAGATTTTGTGTAGAGGCAGAATCTGCAGGTTAGAAAACGTGGAGCCAAACTCTTGTAAAGGAGTCACCTCACTTAGAGGAAATTACAGCAAACAGCTGAGCTGTGTTCTCACTTTAAAATCAACTGCTGATACTCTGCACAGGAGAGCAAGCTGTTTTACTGAAGAAATTCAGAATGGGCTGGACCAGGGAGCATTGCAGTGAAACCACATGGAGATGAAATAAACCTAAAAAGGACCTTTTTGTTCCATTGAGGTTTTTTTTCATCCAGTAATTTATAGCAGTGTGTTTAACTTGCAGTTAAAGTTTTGTACTATTAGCTAGCGGTGTCTGGTTTATATCATGTTGGAGTTCACACAACTGTTCTGATGGTTCTAAATTGGAAAATAATTTCTCATTCATGTGGTAATTCAGCATCTGGTATGTTGAGCCCCTGCAGCCTGACTCTGTGCTACTTGCATAAGTCCATGTACGTGCTAATTGAGACAGACTGGCTTATATCTAAGGACATCAAGTAATTTCTATTCACGGTGTACTTATCCCTTGTTTTAGAGCTCCAGCCAAGGGCTGAGACTGTTGCTTCAGCAAACTGAAAGAAATAATTCAAGGAAGTAGAACGGGAGCGTTTGAACAGCTGAAGCAGGTTTTACTGATAGAATACCTTGAGAATCTGAGAAATCCTTGTCCACTGATGCAGTCACTCTGTCATGAAAGCCACTAGGTTGGTCAGGCAGGATTTTCCCTTAGTGAAGCCATGCTGGCTGTCCTTGGTCACCTCCCTGTCCTCCGTGTGCCTTACCAGGCCTTTTAGGAGGATCTGCTCCGTGATCTTCCCCCACACAGAGGTGAGGCTGACAGGGCGGTAGTTCCCTGTGTCTTCCTTTCTACCCTCTTTAAAGATAGGTGTAATGTGTCCCTTCTTCCAGTCACTAGGGACTTCACCTGACTGTTTAAAGGAGCTGGGACTGTTTAGTTTGAGGAAGAGGAGGCTGAGGGGAGACCTCCTCACTCTCTACAACTCCCTGAAAGGACATTGTAGAGAAGTTGGTGCTGGACTCTTCTCTCAGGTAATTAGGACAGAACCAGAGGGACTGGCCTCAAGCGGAAGCAAGGTAGGTTTAGACTGGACACTAGGAAAAAATTCTTCACGGA
>VWZY01009282.1:73531-114399 GCA_013399075.1 Chloroceryle aenea
TGATGGATCCTCTGGTGTTCACTAACCAGGTGGCTTGGGCTAAATGCTTGTCCCAGTTTTTGAAGGTTCCACCCCCCATTGCTTTCAGAGTAGTTTTTAACAATCCATTGTACCGTTCAATTTTTCCAGAGGCTGGTGCATGATAGGGGATGTGATACACCCACTCGATACCATGCTCTTTGGCCCAATTCTCTATAAAATTGTTTTTGAAATGAGTCCCATTGTCAGACTCAATTCTCTCTGGAGTACCACATCGCCACAGGATCTGCGTTTCAAGACCCAGGATGGTATTCCGGGCAGTGGCGTGAGGTACAGGATATGTTTCCAGCCATCCGGTGGTTGCTTCCACCATTGTAAGCACATAGTGCTTACCCTGGCGGGTTTGAGGAAGTGTGATGTAATCAATCTGCCAGGCCTGCCCATACTTATACTTGGCCCATCGTCCCCCATACCACAAAGGCTTGAACCGTTTCGCTTGTCTCATTGTGGCGCACGTTTCACAGTCATGGATAACCTGCGCAAGAGCGTCCAGAGTTAAATCCAGCCCTCGGTCACGTGCCCATCTGTAAGTTGCATCTCTTCCTTGATGTCCTGAGGTATCATGGGTGAAAACAGGACTATGATGCCTCTGGGTGAAGTCATGCTGCACCCCAGTCTTGAATACTGCCTGGTTGTGGTCCCCCAGCTCAAGAGAGCACAGCAGAGCTGGGAAAGACAGGTAGATGTACAGACCCATCAGCCTGGCAGAGAGGGCAGGGGAGAAGGCAGAGCTCTCCAGAGCCAGTGGTGGCATGGAGGGCTGTGTAGCAATCGATTATTCACAGTCTCATCCTGTATCCAAGTAGATGGCACTAGCAGGGGGCAAGATCAGCACAAAGGAAATGTGTTTACTTTCACGTCATCTGGAGTTAAGCATTGCCCAGAAATGCAGTGGATGGTGAAATGCTGCACAGATTTAGAAGTGAGTGGAGAAATGTACAGAAGAGCTATGAGAGAATAGGTGGTCTTAGCTGCTGGGAAGTAGCTGGAAGGTACCTGGTGGTTGTTGAGAAACATCTCTGCATCCGAGCGCCTTTCTTACTGCCCGTCCTTAGGGAGCTGCTGTTCACCACTCCCAGGCCAGGGTAAGGCTGGGCAGTCCATTTCTCTGACCTTGTCCTCTTCCACCCTTTCATTATTCTGTCTCTTCCCTCTCGTATGTGAAGGAGTGAAACCCCAGTATTTCCTCTTGTTTATCCTGTAACTTTTTGCTGAATAGCTGGAGCAAATTCTGCTGCATATGGCACCACTTCAATAAATATGCTCTAGCTTTTGGCTCGTGCTTTCTGTTACGAAAATGGGATAAACATCTACGTTTGTGGCTTGCAGGAGCAGAGGTTTAGCTGTGGTATGTTGCCTTAGTACCTGTTTGTTGTATTTCTGTCCTAGCTGGCTGGCTGTGGCTCACCTTGAGGGCTTGCTTATGTTCTCATATTCTGCCATTTGATAATACCCAGGCTGGCTAATAAAAGAAATGACTTGACTTGCTGCCTGCCTTTAGATGAACACATGGATAGCCATAGTGATGCAAAACAGGCATGGCACACAAAGTGGAAGTGCTGGGTGCCCAACTGCAGCATGAGAGGAATGTCCAAACCTTTGTTTGGAAAATAATCAACATAAATGATCATCCTGCCCAAATCAGCACCCCGTAAGGATGGTACTGGTGATACTGTGTGTCTAAATATGGCCGTGCTGAAGATTGCCCTTTGGAAGGAGGTACCCCTTTCCCGTGTTTCCTATCCTGCTGGACATGGTTATGATGGCAAACGGCTGAGGCACTGGGTAGCACGGAACATCATGCCCAGTTACTCTGAGTGCAGAGTGGAGCTGAGAGGTGTCAGGCAAGCAGGGGAGTTCAGCTCTGTTGCTTTCAGAAGTGCTGAGCTGCAGCTGAAACAGATGATCCGGTGTTAAGGGGGGACTCTTGATGGGTCCTTAGTGCTGATGATAGCTAGTGCTTGCTAAAATGAGCTCAGGGATAAGCTGGCCCTACATACCTGCAAATGTCAGATGACATTTAAGTGTTGCATAATACTTTACAAAATTATTGGAGTCCCATTTTGTTGACTGTATTATTTTGTGTGAGTCACTAAGATGTCATGGTTATTTTCTGTGGAAAAGTAATTGCAAGGGAAAAGTCTCTTTTTTTCCATTAAAAAAAAAACAAACCAAAACCTAGTTTAAAGTTACACTGCTGAACAAGTGTTTACTTTCTCATTTCTTTTAAATGAGAATTAGGGACCAAAACTAAACAAACTTGAAGTATTAAATTTACTGTTGTTTAATACATCACAGAAATCACGAGTAGTACCAACAATTTCTGGACACAAGATTTGCCATCTGATTTGTGCATTGTTCACAGTCAGAAGCAAAATTTGGGGCCTTCCTCTACTTGTTGCGTATTTAACTTAATATTTGGCATCTTGGTGTTTCATAGGTTAAACAAGTACACTGGCAGTCACACTGGCAAGCTTTCCATAGCAAGTAAGGATGCATTTGAAATGAGTGCATGAAGAAATGATTATTGAATTGCATTATTGTCATATTCTCTGTACTGATTCCCTTTGCCTTACTGAGGAGGACACTGTGCCAAACACAGGCTGAAAAGCAAAGGCTAAAGTGAGGTGTAGGCTGAGATTTTCTATGTGCTGCTTTCCTGAGGATGTCATGAAGGTGCTGTTGCTGCTGAGTTTAACAAGTGTGATGTTTCTGTCAAGTAAATCGGGGACAGTTGGGCATGGTTTGGGGATGTTTAGGAGTGAAAGGATCTTGGAACCATCCCCAGTCATTTCAAGCTGAAGAAACTGGAAGGGAAATAAACTGGAGGCAACTAATAAGTAATTCAAGAAATGATGGGTCAGCTACAGCCTTCCTAGGTTCATTATTTAGAAAAACAGTGAGATCTGATCTGTAAGCATGTTGGGGAAGATCTTGGTAAGCAGTACACAGCTTGTAGAATCAAAAACATGACTGCTAATTATTCAGATAACCACAAGTTAGTCCAGTCAATTTTAGTTTTGCTTTGCACATAATACTTAAAAAACAGTGTATGCATAATTTATTCTGGAGTTCAAAACTGTATTTTATCTCGTCAGGCACTGGAAAACAAATGGCAAGTTAGAAATTAACAGGGTTACATCAGTGTTAATGTAACCGAGTTGTCACCAGACGACTCTGCCACAGCTGCAGGGGTCATTAGCTATCTGTGTGGCCTGAAAGATGGTGGATTGGATAACGTTTTGGGGTCCAGTAAGAGCATTGCATTGTCTCCTGCATGCATAATGAAGCAAATTCCAGCTATCCTTAACTTCGGGAAAGTCCAGTGTTAGCTTAAAAGGAAACTATAAATTTCCTTCCTGCCCGTTCATCATTTTTCCTGACTGTATTTCCAGTTGAGAACTCTGAGCTCCCTAAAAGGGCAGCCTGATGCTGTAGTGAGAAATTGAGGGAAACTGAGGTACCAGATTCTTCTATTGAAGTTATAAATACTAGAAACAAAAAACCAAACCCAAACAAAAAGAGTAAAAGCATCACCCTTCATGCTGAGGAGCAAAGGTAAATTCCTCTCCTTCTGCCTTGAAGGAACTCTGCTGCCTGGGGAATGGGAAGCTTGCACAGTAATTCGTCCTGTGGATCACCTGTAATAGATTTTCTGTGAACTTCATGCAGATGCAACTGCACTGAATTATTTTTCTTTATATAAAAAAACCCCAAACAAACACTGTATTGGTTGGTCAGTCACAGCCACAACTCCCTTTGAAGAATTATGTCAGATGCATTTCCTTGTTTTCTCATTAATTGAAGTCTGAGTGTAAGACTGGTGAACTCTAGAAGGGTGATGCTTTCTTGACACAAATTAATCTTGCCTCTTTTTGCCAAGCCTGCTCAGATTCCCTCTGAAACTGTCCATTTGTTGAGTGGCCATTTGTTGATTAATTGCAAGCATGCTTAAAAGCGGTCCCTTCTTTTAATGAGTTCAAATAATTGAGATATTGGCAGCTGATCAGGCCAGGGGTCACATAGGAATGACAGCTGCACATCTGGCAACAAAGAAGCTTTGCCATCAATCCCTGGATCGATGGCAGAGGGACTCACGGGGACTCTGAAAACTCAGGTGTTAGAGGCCTTTGTTAGAGGCCTCGTACAGGTGATGCTGGCTAAAACACCTTTGAAGAATACAGATTATATTCTTTTTTTTTATACCTAGCTGTAACATCTGGATTTGGTCTTCTTACAGTGCGACCCCATTTTAGAGTGTGTTAAACCCTTAAAAATGTAGGAGAAGGGCTGACTAGCTTTTTTTTTTGTCTTTTGTTCAGCTCAGTGGTGCACTGTACTGTTCTGTATTGGTTTAGTCTTTGTGTTTTGTGGATGAGGTTGATAGAGGTTGCTGTATATCCTACAGTTCAGTAAAACTCTCATCACTCTGAACTGTAACATAGGTCGTCTAGGGATAGGTTCTGGAGAATCTCATTGCTTCCTTCACTGTGAGCACCGTTATCTTCATCACTTTGTTCTAATCTTCCTTGGCGAGGTCAGAGCCTTTTATGTCCTGAGGTGTCTGTGGTAACTGTCCCAGCCCGTGTCTGTGTGCATTTGGGGTGCACTTTCATCTGCCTGCCACCTGGGTTTTGGCTGTATGCTTTCAGTATTGCTGTCAAGGTCATTGTTAGCTTTGCAGTGGATCTGTTGCCTCTGGATTATTACTTCTCTGTAGTGCTCATTTCCCTCTTAATCCATCTTCTTTATCCTTGTGCAAAACATCTGAAGCATTCCTCCTTCTGTAGAATGTACTGCTATTTCTTCTACAGGTGAAAAGGCCATGGAGAGTCATGTTCTACCCCAGAGACTGGGGTGTGATGCTGTCCCAGTCCTGCTTGCTGATGGATTGCTCTCTGAGCAGCAGTATTCCCTACTTTTCCAGGCCTTACGTGTCCCAGAGAAGAGTAGCACATTATGTGTTTCCTATGCTTATTTGAGAATAAACAGAATGGTTCTTCCAGGTGATACGAAGAAGTAGCGATGAGGAGAAGTTGCTGTGCTTGGTACGTCAGCGTGCAGGACACCACTGTCAAACTGCCGTCATTGTGATCCTCATCCTGGCCTGGGAAGGGATCCCTCATCTCCTGGCTGACACGCTGTACAAAGAGCTGACGCAGAGCCTCAGAAAATACGGCTGTCCCACCAGCCGTAGGTGTGCATTAAATGAAGAGTAAGTCACTTCAATAGTCAATCATTGTTATGTTGCCTTCTGAATGTTCTGTGATAAAACACTTGAGAATTCACTAGTTCAACTAATAACTATAGAAAAGCTAGAAACCACTAGGTGTCATTTCAGGATAAAGCTTGATTCCTGGCTTTTCTGGAGCGCAGGCTTCAAGCGATAGTTGTACACAGACCCAGGGAAGATGGTGGTGATGATCTTTTCTCCTGGCTTTGCCCAAGACAGTGTGCCCTTTGCACATGCAGCCATGCTGGAGCTGCTAAAGGATGGTATGCGACACTTTTACATAGGAGATTGAACACTGAAAACTAGCATCTTGCTCTCCATGCAATGGAGAGGAATTCAGTTTGACTAGAGGATCCATTGCAACAGAGCCTCTGGAGTTGTGCTGCCTTAGTACTAATTTTCTTGTAGTCCATGTTTAACACTCTAATAGCTGTACAGTGACCTGACCTAATGCTTGTGTTCTTAAAAGGTTGGGCTAAGTACAGTTGGTCCACTTGGAAAATCAGACCAGTCTGGAGCTAATAGTACTGCCACACATAACAGAGTAATAATTGGATTTAGGGGTCACCTTTAGTGGCAGTCGTATTTTCCTGGAAAAAAATCTTACCTAAGTGGAGAAGTCAAAATTGGAGTAGCCTGGGTATATGTGTGTAGCTGTTCCTGGGAGTCCCCTGTTTCCCAGATGTGCGATTCTGGGCAGTTGAGACCATCTTCTGGGGGAAAAAGTCAGTCCTCTCCATGTGAACGTGTCCTTAGCAGAGAAGAGCTGGTTAATCTGTATATTTTTTTTAAATCCTGTGGTGTTCTGTTGTGCATTATAAAATAAACAGCAAGTGGCACTGACCTTTCCATAAACTGCAAAAGAAGAGCAGCTGCACTGTCAGCTGATTCGACGTGTCTTTATTTCCTTTCGCAGCCGTACTTGTGCATGTCAAGGGCTTGATCCAGAAACTTGTGGAGCCTCCTTCTCATTTGGCTGTTCATGGAGTATGTATTTCAATGGCTGTAAATTTGCCAGAAGCAAAAATCCCAGGAAATTCAGGCTTCTCACTGATGACCCTAAACAAGTAAGATTTATCTTACTGCTGTGTTTGTTTTCCTCCAAATACTCATTCCAGTGATTTTCAGAACTAGAAATGAAAGGTGTGGATATTTACACCTCCTCTTTCCCATACAGCTTATCTCCCATCCGCAGCTTATCACCCAGGCACCCAACTAAATGTTTTATACCTCTAGGACACTAGTAGAGCAGTAGGGCAGTCAGTTACCCAGCTGTTGGTTTGAGTTGCCACAGTGATAGTGTTTCTCCGTTCCTGAGCTCCGCTGCTGGCAGCTATGGACCAGCACCATGTGGCTGAAGTCCTGAGAGGAGACTACTGGGGGACTTCTTCTGCTTCAGCAGAACAGGGGGTGCGTGGCCCTCCTGCCCTTGGTCTTGCTCACTGTATGACTAAGGCAGTACCTGTCACTTGACAGGTAACCTGCAGATTTTTGAAGGAGAACGCCTTCCATCACAAGGTAAAAGCAGTTGCCTCAAAGAGAAGATCACTTGCATTTTCTAGATGTGCAATCTAAAAGTGCATTCCCTTCTTTCTGCTTTTCCATGGCAGTTTCGGATTCCACAGCTGAGCAGGGGTGAGGGTTGCACAGCACACAGCTATCCCTTGGCTGTGTTTGTGGGGCACGTTGACCCTTGGGCTGCCGCTGTGCAGAAGCCTCTGGCTGTAGGTGGCAGCGGTGCTTGGGCAGTTGCAGTGTGTGCCCAGGTTGTCACTGCATCTCAAAGTGAAATGAGTAACTTTTCATTTGGTTTTGTCATTAATTCTTGTAGCAGATGACTTCTTTTTTTCTAAATACTAAATATTGATTATTTTTCAGATGACCTAAAGTTAGGAGGTGTAGCAAATTAAGAAGATGATAGTTTGAAGTTGAGAAAGGTTTGGATCATTGGAGGTACTGAATGGAGATGAGGGTAAAGGTGTGATATCTGTAGGTAAGAATAGTACACAGCATAGATAATTAAGGATGCATTACCTTCAGTGCAGCTCAGGAAAACTTGTAGTGATCAACAGTTAATAAACTGTCGGTAGTAACAGTTAAAAAGATGATAGTTTTTTTAATGTAACATCATTGAACATGGGGAAGTGGCCTTTCGTGTGTTTATATACATGGCTGTGTCCAATATATGGTGAGAAGTGTGGTTTGGGTTTTTTAAACACAGTAAAGTAAGCTGCTACTTTTTGCCACTGTACAGCATGCAAAACTGAGCCCGCAGTTGTGTCTCAAAGCCTGGCCCTTGGTGGAAAACAGAAGTAGGGGTTATGTCACCACCCTTCTCTTTCCCAGTTGGTTGATGATTTTCCTGGAAAAGCAAAAAGTTAGGCAGAGAGTTCAGGGATTGTTTCTATAAATGAGAGCTTAAATGCTGCAGTGCCACAGAAGCCCACCTAGCTAATTCCATGTTACTTCAAGGAAAGGAGTATTACTTCCCAAACTAGCAGATATTTCCATAAAGTCCTCTGAGTTTTGCACCTCCAAAAGAAATAGTTCTCAAATGTTTCTAATAACAGTTCTGTTGCCATGTTAGCAGTGTACCTCTTCCCTTAAGAGTTCACATCAATGTTAAATGCTATTAGGAGTTACTTGTATGACTAAAAGAAGATGGAAACCAAAGATTCTTTTCACAGGGCTGTATCGACATAAATTAAAGCCACATAAGCAAAACACTTGAATAAGACCTGGGTTTCCATCTCTGCTCGGCATGTGGCATAATTTTTCTCTTCTGGATGTGACTGTCTTGTGTGGAACATACCTAGACAGGGAGGAAACAAGGTATCTGAGCAGGGAAATGGTGCACAAATGAGTTCCTCGTGTGTTGGGTTTCTTTGGCCTAGCAGATGTCCTCTGTTGTTATTTGGTTCACTTGTCTTTCACTGGTTTGGTTTTTTAGTCATGAAAAAGTCAGCTTTGGGTGGTGCCAAAGAGCATCAGTGCAGGAAGCCAATTAATATAAGATACAGATAGACTTTCTTAACTTTGACTTGTCAGGCATTTCTGAACTGGATTAGATTCTTTGAAAGCAAATTACTGCACTCTGTTGCCTTTCTCTGCAGGAGGAACTTCTCGAAAATAATTTGCAAACTTTAGCTACTGATGTGGCTCCGGTTTATAAAAAGCTTGCTCCTGAGGCTTTCCAGAACCAGGTAGGTCTGTCACATTCAACTAGTGTAGCTGTAGCTCTGAACAGGCAGTGTAGTTTGAAAATCAAGATGAAAACACAAAGTATGTTTATAATACTGTAGGTAAAATATTTTTATTACCTAAAGAGATTTTTGACTCTGGCTGAGCCGGTTATCTCATTGACACCCAGCTGTAAGTGTTGCGTGTTTCATAGGAAAATAGGAACTTTCCAATGGTTCTTCCTGGCTGTGGTTATTGGGTCATGAGCGCAGTTGTGGCTCACGGGGTTCCGAGTTGCTCGCTTTCAGTCCCAAGTACCTGTAGTTGATTTTACTTCCAGGTGGAGAACGAACACATGGGCCCCGACTGTCGGCTTGGCTCCAAGGACGGAAGGCCTTTCTCTGGTGTCACTGCCTGCATAGATTTCTGTGCCCACGCCCACAAGGACACACACAACATGCACAATGGCAGCACTGTGGTACGTACAACGCGTTTTCCCGCGTGTGCCGTTTACTGGTGTGATGACTGGGTGTTTGTAAAGTGGTGTTCCACGCAGTGGGTAGGTTGGTGTGACTTTTTTTAAGGTATGAAATGAGCTGCAGGTTGCCATTTATAAATTCCCACATTATTTGCATATATTTATTACTGGGCTGCAGAGGACCTAGGTTCATCTCACTAAAGAACAGATCAAGAAAGTTCTGGGAGTGATACTTGCTGCAAAAGACCATCATTCTAAGACACCCGGGCCCTTTGGGGAGGACTGGCTGTAGGACAGACAAGCACAGGTTTCATGTTCAAAGGCAAGTAAAACCTAACTAAGGATTTGTGCAGACTTCTGTAGAGTATAGAGCCAAACCAAACTGATTCTTTATTAATTTACCTTCCCCGGGCTCAGTTCTCATCAAACTCACTTTTTCATGCCCTGTGCACTTAACAAGCTCCATGCTCGTGTAGTTACTGGTCAGAGAGTGGGATGTCCTGGAGGAGTCAGGTGATTTGTTAGTCTCTAAATCTCAGTATTTGATCTGGTGATTTTGCTGCAGTCCTTGTACCAAATACCCCTTCCGATTGCTAGGGAGAAAATCAGTTGTGAATTACTCAGTAAAGTATGTTTGACAAGCATTTGGTTACTTTACAGCTTGCAAGTAGGTCTTGGAATTCCCCAGGAACGCCTGTGCTGAACAGGCTGCTCTTTCTGCCCAGCGCTGAATGCCGCTTCTGTGCGGATAGTCAGTAAGGAAAAGCTGGGAGCGTGCTCTGCAGAACATCAGTGAGGTGCTGCAAGTAGGCTCACGTGTAAATGCAGTCCCATCAAAGCTTCTGAATTCAAAGCTCTTAAAGATCCCAAGTGTGAGAATGAGGCTTCCTTTTCATCACAAACTGTATGGTGTACTTCTTAATGACATTTAATGTAAGGATGCCAAAAAAATACTCGGTTAAGTGCTACATTTTCTCTTAACTCAAAGACAAAATGGAATAGAATCTGAGCCTGCTACTCCCTCTGCAGTACTGGGTTGCAGAAAAGTCCTGAGTTGTGGCCAGAAGTGGCTGGAGGGACAACCATCCCTTTTTTGAGGGATGTATTGGGGAATAGCTCTACAAATGTGTATCTCTGTCACCATCTGGTGCTATTTCAGCTTCACAGTATCGTTGCTGGTGTCAGCAGGTTATTCCTATGGATTGTACATGGTGTGTTTGCAAGTAATTCCAAACCCAGGCAACGTGAGAAATGACGACCTGTGTAAGGTCATTGTATAGGCTGGGGCTTAGCGTTGCTTTTCATGTTCTGCCAAGTTGTGTGAGTCTTGCAAAACGTGACTGAACTGTCGTAACTGCTGAAAGCTATGCCTTGGAATCTGATTTCCCTCAGACAGCTCACTCATACAGGTAATTATTGCATACCTGATAGTCCGCTCAGATTTGGTATCTCTTCATTTTAATATCCTTGCAGCAGAGGGCTGGGTAGGAATGGCAGAGAGTTGCAAGTTATTAATGCTCCATGGGGCATGGGGAGGTTGAGCTGGAGTTCAGAGTTACCGAGTGGTTTATGTACAGCCTTTGCAGGGAGTAGATGTGTGATCAATAGGACGTAGAGCCTGCTGTGGCACATCTCAGAAGCCTAATGCAAAAACTTGTTGTTTTGCAAACAGGGTGATAGGACGTGCTGGGCTTTATTCAGTCCAGCTTGGTTTGGGCATGATCAAAATGTCCTGCTTAATGACATAGAAAACTAGTGGTAAAAGAACAGAAATAAAAGCACTATGTGTGATTCTAGCATCTGTCTGGTCACCCTCCGTTCCCGTCTAGTTTGAGAAGCTGCTTTGGGTGCCTGCTTAGTTCAAAACATGTTACGATTTCTTATAAATCCCTGGCAGTAATGATGGAGGAATCATTTACATGACACAGTTTGTAAAGCAGGCTGTGTGGAAGTAATACAGCTGGGGGAGAGCTTTCATGGAGATGAATGTTTTCTGATCATGTGGTAATAAATACAGTGAGGAGGAATTACACAGCCGTACAAACCTCAAAGATCCTAATTTTATTGACTATTTTTCTCTTGTATTTTTTTAATGGTAGTTACACCTTACAGTTTAAAGTCCATACAAAGCCTACTTGTCACTTGCACCTCATTAGTGCTGGTAAGATTTCTTCCCTTCCTCCTTTTTTCTACACAAATCTTCATTTATGAATTCTAAACTTCCTCTAGACTAAAAAGATGAGAGTAAACACCACACAGGATGGTACCTGCGAATGCTGCCAGCTCTGTCACCACTGCCTGTGGCATAAATGATACCTCTTCATTTTTTCCCTTCGGTGGCTGGTGAATCAGTTGTGCCACAAACACCAGACGAGTGCTGCACAGTGCACTGAAAGGAAAGGAGAACCGCAGTCTGTTCAAGTGATTTAAACCAGACACGGGCACGTGCTCAGCAAAGCACTGAAGTGAGTTTAATGATAAGCATGGAGTTTACTGTACACTTGGAAGAATTTATCTCATGAGCTGCCATGAACAGCTCCTTTGCGCTGTCTCCTAGAATTTCAGAGGAGCATTCTTGTGTTTTTCTGGGGGTGTGGGTTTAGAAGATCTGCTGCGTCATTTGTAGGTGACTCTGACCATAAAGGAGGTTGTCATTTTTGTACAGTGGGGGGGGATAACTCTTGGAAATGGCTCCTGTGGACAGAGAGGGAGCAGTGCGTCTTAACGCACACGGGCTGAGGATTACGGAAGGAGATTCAGTTTGCTGGATCTCTTTCCTGGCTAGTGGAATGACACCCTGATTTTTAGCCGAGCTGCTTTTTGATAGAAAAGCTACAACCGAAGATGAATATTCCCTGTTTGTTCTGTAGTGGAACAAAAACACAGAGGTGTAAACTGACATATTTATCTGAAAGAAGCAAAAGTAATTTCTGCCTAGGAGTTGAGTTTAAGAACCCTCAAGTCAATAAACATACCATCCATTTTTACTCAAGAGTCTGTCATCTCTCAGTGCTCTCTGAAGGGCCACTGATGTGCATTACAGCTGCAGTGTTAGGGTGTGGTGTTCCTTGTGGATATGAAGCTAAATGAGCAACACCCATATAAAAAGCTTTTAAGGTTATTAATGGAGTCTGTGAAATGTAAGCTTTATGTTTCTTTATTCACGTAGCTGCAAAGAATCCCATTCTTCATACCTGTGTGAACCCCTTTAAACTGCTGACAGGGGACTTGCAGCGACTGGGACAGAGTGGTGAGTGGAGGCTTTGCTGGTGCTGCAGCACGTACATGGGGGTTCCCCCCCCTGTGGGGTGCCTTGTCCTTCTCGATGGGGTTCAGGAGGGAGAGAGACCGGCTGCAGTTATGTGTAATGGCTGGTGCCACACAGTCTGTAGCAGGCACTGTGGAGGAAGGGGAGGAGGATAAATCATGCCTCAAGGGCAGCTACAATATAAAATTTATTAGCAGCAACAGAACTAAGTAGTGTCAGTCAGCAAGCCAGCAACAAACCGTTCCCGACTTAGTTATAAAAAATAAACACCCTCTGCTCTCCCAGTGACTTGCTGCATCTCCCTAGTTCTAGCTCAAGTCACTGCACATGGGTTCAGGCCCTGGCAATAACCGCCTCTGTGCGTGGCAGGACAGGCCAGTGCCTGGCGTGGTGTCTGGGCCGGGAAGGAAGCACAGCGCTGTTGGGATTCCTCACGGGAAGCGGTGACGCAGCAGCGGCACCGCAGGGTCCTGCATGACAGCATTCCCGCTTTCCAGCTGCGAAGGGGAACGTGATTTTTGTCTCTCACCTTTGCAGAAGCTGTTTGAATTTAAAACATCTGTTCTAGTGACATCATGGAAAAAGGCTACATCATTTGTACGGGGGAGGTTCAAGAGGACAAAGGCAGATCAAAGTTACAGAATAATGTGTTAGGAGCTGCGTGGCTACAGCTGTTTCTCTGGAGATCTGTGGAAGGAATTTCATTGAGTTTGTGGCTGCATTTTCAGTTGAAAATCAAAATAAAGCTTTACAAATATGCAAGTTTTACCGTGATGTCACTAAACCCCCAGTAGGTAATCGTTTGGGTTGCCAGGCACATTGGAAACCTAAACAGACTACTTGGCCAGCATTTTCTTTGCCTTTTGAGCATCCCAGATGATGTAGCCGCATGTTCTGGAAAAAGCATTTGGGGTGGCAGAACACGCAGGGTCCTGTGTGCACGGGCTTTAGCAGAGTCCGCAGCTGCGCCTCTGGGGTTGGATTTTGGTCAGTTTGCAACACAGTATCAGTGCCAATGGAAGAGGTTTTTAACTTCCCAGCTACAGCTTCTCTTTTATGTTTTTAATGGAATATTTTGCACAGATTTGAATATCGGAATGGCTTTTGAAATGGATATTTCCCATCTGGTGGATTGCTCTATTTTGGCTATAAATTGATAGCTTATCTGTAGGGCCTTAATTTATAGCTGCTTTCCCCATAACATTAACTTTTCAGTTACCCACTTGCCATTCTGTCCCTCCTTTTATATTAAAATATATTGAAGCAAACACTGACCTGGAAGTTGTACATCTATTAAGGCTGCTGTCGTGGCATTTAGGCTGTAAGTCTTCAGGTTTTTAACACGTTTTTTGATAAACATTAATTTCTTAACTGTATGCTCATTATTTAATATATCATGTGCTTTCAGTGTAGCTCTACCAATACACTTCAGCTCTTGTCTTTAGCTCCTAAAAATAGTTCTTTATCTTCCTTCTCCTGACGAGGCTGTTGGCTTTGTGATAGTGACAGATACTCATTTTTGCTTGCAATAGGTTTTTCTTCAACTACTACCAGCTTTGATTTTTGTCTCTGTTTCTGTGCCCCCCTGGGCCAAGCCTTGGGCAATTTACAGCTAATTTACCTTTGCTAATTGTAAGTCAGATGAAAGATGATGAGTAGGCTTTTAAGATTAAATCATTTTTTTTATGGAAAAGAATAAATCTAGTAAATGTATGAGGTTAGTTTTCCATTAAAGTGTCTGGTGAAATGCATGAAGGTTTAGAACAGTAAATGGGATGAGGGTCTCAATTTTCAAGATGAGCAAGATTGTGGATTGAATCGTCAAGATCTGGAGATGTTTCAGAGCAGGGCACGGGACCAGGCTCAGGTTGAACAAGAGCATTTCAAAAGACAAGTGAAATGCCCCCCCAGTTTCTGAGGGAAACAGTGGGAGCCAGGCCCTTCCAGACTTGTATTACTGCTCTGGTTTCTAATTGATAAGGGGAGGGTGTGCTGGGCTTTGAGTCATGGGTAATTGTGTTCTCTCAAAGTCCTACCCTCTTTCATCCTTCCCAAATAACTTGGAATCTGCAGGCAAATTTCAATCTGAATTCAGCGAAGTTTGCAGAAACTAAATTGTCTTTGGAGGCTTTAACCTCTTGTTCCTGGTTGTGAAATTTCACTGCTCGGTGCGGGAGAAGAGGAATCCAGGTTCTCTCCTCCACTGAGGTGGCAGCAGGGTCCCCACAGTCACAGCCCCAGATTAATCCACATGCACCCACTGGCCCAGTAGCTGGGAGGCACTGGTAGCTTCAGGCGGGGCCCTGCTCCCACCGGATGGTGCCCAGCAGAGGTGGGAGCAGGGATAAGGGTGCCGGGGTTGGGTATGTGGGAGTGTGGGGGATGAAGTCCACAGGGAACCAGGCATCATTCACTGCTCATGGAAAAACTTCTTGTTTTTTCTGAATCTTCCTCGTAGTCCAAAGGCTGCCCAGTAGAGGTAAGTACGCATGGAGCAAGCACATCAGTAAGCGCTGCTCATCAGCTTCTAACTTCCCCTTCACTTTGCCTTCTCAAGAGCCCTTCTCTCGATCCTTTCAAAATGCCACCTAAAAAGCTCTTCTCCTTTGTCTCTGTCCCTCCAGTTTTTTTCCTTTCGCTGCTCTGCAACTGTCCAGCTTTGCATATAGCTATTTGTAAAGCCCTAACCGCCACCTTACCGATGTAGGATTTTTAGTTTTTGATTCTGTAATTTTATTATTCTGGAAATAATTGTATGATGCCTTTCTGTGATGCCCTTATGCAAAAGCTGTGCTATCAAATAAAAAATGTTTGTTTATTCCCTCCCCCTCTGCCCCCCCCCATAATAATATGACTCTTCTCCCCTGAAATACTCAGCACAGTAACAGGATTCTGGGAGGCTGGGTTAACTGTTTGCGACAGGCATTGCATTCAGCCTACGCAAGGATGGAATTTTCTGCTTAGGGAATAGCATCTCATCCTTGGATGGCTCTCAAATTCCTGTGAAGTGTGCATAGTTAGTAATGCCCTGGGACGTGGAAGCTTAACTGAGCCATGCCATTGACGCATGGCTTTCTAGTGACACAGTATCTTGCCATGGAAGCCATCGGTCCGTAATCGATACAAACGTACACACTGCAATGATTTGTACACTGGAAACTGTCACCACCCCTCGCAGAGCTCAGAATGAAACCAGGAACCATGCTGCTGGGTTTAGTGCTGTTGGAAGGTGAAGGGTTGGCGTTGGTAACGGCAGCGACGCTGGAAGTGATGAAAATTTTAAGTGCTGCAGATGTTCAACAGTGATTCAGAAAAAAGACAATAAGCAAACTGTTGCATTGAGTATTTATCTGCTTTGCTGCTGTGCCCTTATCAGACTGGATCTGACCAGCATTCTCTTCTCAGATCCACAATCTCACAGCTTGCTGTAGATCAGGGACCTAAGAGAAACCAAACATTTGCTGGGTCTTGTGACTTTGTTGCAGCGGGCAGGCAGAGCTGGGGAAGGGTGTTAATTGACAGAAGTCTGTCGAAAGGGGGGGCAGTTGGAGCTGAGATCTGCTGCAGATGTAGAGCAGTATGAGGAGCTGGTTGGGGTGGGTTTGGGTTGGTTTTCATTTGCCAGACAAAAGAAAAAAACCCACAGCAGTTCCATGTCTTAGAAACTTTTTGTTCAATCCAAATCAAAGAAGTTTTAACACACAAAAAAAGAGGTGCTTAGAAATTGACAATATACTTCCGGCTCAGATTATTTACCAAGGTGACACAGCTTTGTGGGTAGTGTAAGTGGAGCCAAAGTTTCATTTTTCCTGTCCCAAGATACGTGCCTTGATCTTATTCTTCAAGTACCAACAATTTCTCTGCATCGTCACATACCAAAATATTTGTATCGTCACATACCAAAATATTTGTTAGAGCCTTGCACTTTTAAGACCCCTAGCACTGAGACCATAAACCACAAGAAAACAATGAAGCTGAGGATGACTGCTTCAATATTTAACTAGCTGTTGTGGGTCACATGTGGGGTTGTATTTGTAAATGTCTGTGTGCTTGCCAGGTCTGCACGCTAACGAAGGAAGATAACCGGCGAGTGGGGGTGATTCCCAGCGATGAACAGCTCCATGTGCTGCCCCTCTACAAGATTTCACAGACAGATGAATTTGGCACCGAAGAAGGACTGGAAGCGAAGATAAAAGCTGGAGCCATCCAGGTGCTCAAAGCTTTTCCCCGAGAAGTACGAATGTTAGCTGAGCCCCTCAGAGCTACAAAGAAAAAGAAACCAGACACAAGGAGGACCCCAAGTGAAAAGCAGCCACTGATAGATAAAAAATACTCAACACCAGTAAAGCTGAAAACTGAAGCCCCAGAAAACATTGGCAACACTTTGCATTGTTTAGGTGAGTGGTGCTTTCTAAATCTGCTGGCCTCTTCTGATGCTGTGTTGCCTTTTACCTGCAGGAGAGGAAGGAAAAGGTCCTGAAAACTAGATTTTCTCAAGTGCTTGCATATTCTGCACTTTAGGGGCTAATGAGCAAGTCATTGTAGTCAGTATTTTCTCTTGGCACAGGAAAAAAAACCCCAAACCAGGTGATTGCCCCCAAATAAGTTTGTGGTGGTGTGTGAGCACCGGTGAAATACTTCCAAGTTCCCTTGTTGCAGTAAATAATGGCAGTAGGATCATCTTGAAATACTATGGTAGGAACATTTCTTGAAATAACTGGCATGAATGCCTGTCATTTGAAAATCCAGGAACTGTGTTATCCGCCTCCGGTGAGAGACAGCGCCTTTCTCCGGGTCGGAACTGCTGATAATTCCCTGTCAATGGCACAGACACTCCTGAAAGCAAGAGACTTGGGAAAACCCAAACAACTTTTATCAGGAAGGCAGTGCTGCTGTCACCAGCTGGGCAGAAGGGAGGCTGCATTTGTTCTGCTCCAGGGAGGTTACTATGGGCAAAGCCTTCTGTACGAGATGTGTCTGTGCAGGGTAGAGCCTCGGCTTGGCCGAGGGGTGCAGAGGTGCTTTTGATCTGTGCTGTTGTACCTGGGGTCAGGCTTCAGACCGGAGCTGCAGCGGGCAGAACTCTCCGATGGGAATTGGCAGTAATGACAAGTAGAAAAGAAGGACGAGGTGGAGGAAGTAATGGATGTGACTGATTAGAGGGGAAAAATAAATAAAAGGAATTGCAGCATAGCCTGTCCACCTTTTAGCAGGAGAGAGCAAAATTAGCCAGCTTGCTATCATTTTGATTTTCTTTCCTGAAAGACATCCAGATCTATGTAGTAGATTGAAGGGGAGGAATAACAGTAAAATGTATTTAGAAGAACTTATGCGTTTTAGGGGGATAAAATGAAAAAAAACTTGAATAACTGCATTGGACACGTGTGATTTGCACTCTTTCACATTGCTTTGTCTCAGCAGAGGAGTCAGGGCAACCAGGAAACAGTAAACATTGCAGATGGACAAAGACCAAGACCAGCCATATTGCTGACACCCCTAGGAAATGAGAAGGATACTCTGTTAATCCACAGGCAGATTTGGGGTTTGAAACAAATGTAAAAGGACTCCTCAGGCTGAGGACGATGTCCAGAAGTAACTAAAGCAGTCGTCAGTAACTTCCATTGTGTTTGGGGTGGTCTGCAGGTCCTGGGAGCATTAGAGGGCTCTGATTTGGGAAGGAATCCTCTGATCTCGCTGGAAAGTTGTTCTGAAGGTCTGAAATGGAGTTAGGAGCCTACCTGTGCGTGGGGTGGAGTTACAAATCTGCATGGCTTTGGCAGCTGAAACTTTTTTAACAAATGGTACAATATCCAGAGTTTTCCCATGTGCTTTAGGAACGTGGAATTTTACTCCTTGAACATGCCCAGATGATAGAACGACTGTGTAAACAAGCCAACTTACATAATATGCTTGGACTTCAAGTATTTTGGTAATTTAAAAGGGCTGTTAAAAAAAAAAAAAAGACCCAGAGTGAGGAAGAAATACTTTCACAAGTGAGCAAGTTGTTCAGAAATGGAAAAACTAAGAATGTGAATAGAAATACTTAGTGTCTGTTATAAAAGTGCAGGGTTTGTCATTGGAGTTTTGAGAGCAGAATCCCTCACAACACATGCCAAGCCAAGTAATCCCCAAGTGTTTCTGCCCCTCGTTTGGTGTGCTTGCTGCAGTCCTACTGGGATGGCAGGGTGAAGCCTGCAGTGCACTGCTGCTGCTCTGCCCCACAGCACAGAGATTTGTAGAGGACACCACAGCATTGGAGTTGTACGTACGGGCTTCTCGCAGTTCCAGGGGAGCAGGCATCCCTTGGTTCTCTCCATTCTGCCAGTGGCAGGTATCATTTTAGTCCTGACAAATGGAAGATTTTACTCTAGCTGAGATTGTTAGGCTTAGTATGAAAACAAACTCAGAGGACCTGGGCAAGAGAGAAGCAGAGATTGGACTATCCAGCAGTCAGTGGCTCCTTGTGGTAAATTAGAGGAAACAATTGATGATCCAAATCAGGATCCCTTCATAGTAATAGTGGCATCCGATTCTGGTCACACCATTTAAACATAAAACAAAAGACACAGGGTTGAAAAATGATACAAAAGACAGACAAAATATTAGGAGAAGAAAAAATACTGGCTATAGTTTTAAGCAAGTAGTGACTAAAGTACTGCTAAAGGTATCTATGTTAAGCCAGCCAGATGCTGCTGTTAAATTTTCTCCTGAAGTAAGAACAAAAGAATGTTTAGCTACAGTTCACCTGCAAAGACAAAGCTGTTGGTAAATGGTTTATGTAATAGATAGTACTCAACTCAGTAATGAGGGCAAGGGTGTACAAAATTAATTTGGCTTTTTAAATATCAAAGACTGTGGAGAGCATGCAATTAGATGGCAAGAGATGAGGATGGTACGTTACTGTCAGTCACGTCTTTGGCCGTGTGAGCGGCCTGGGAGGATGGCAAGGGAGCCATGGGGCTGGCTGTGCCATGCTGCCCATTATGTGGATGGACTAAGTTCTGAAAGGGACCTGTTCCAGAGCCACTGCAGTGTCCCCCAGCTGGAAGACATGAGAGACTCCTCTAACCTGCGTGTCCTCACCACGTGGAGACCTCGAGATTAAAAAGGTTGTTAGAACGTGTTCAGAGTCCATCAGTCTCTCTTCAGAGATGACAAAGTGCAGCTCTCAAATGCTGCGTTTCAAACTTCTTGGACGAAAGTCTTGGTCTGGGGGGGTTGTTCTTAATGGCATTAAGTGCTTTAGGTTTGATTTCATGGAAGAGGTTTTGTAGAGAGTTGATGTGGGTTTCTTATGCATCCACACAACTTGCGTATTTGCCTGCTAACTATTGTGTCCATCATTTATCCCACTGCCTTTTTTGCATTCTTATTACAATAATGGTCTTCAGTCCATCACTGTTTATAAATTATTAGATTTAATTAGACTAGAAGAAAGAATGGTTCTTCTGTATTTGGTAACACAATTAAAGATTCTGTGTATTTATGAAACAAACAACGCTGACAGAGGCAGTCTGTTAGGAGACCTTGCAAGAGCTCTCTGGGGGGTGCCAGTTTGCCAGCAAAACGCATGGAAAGCCATTTCAGGGTATGATGCAAAGCCCATCAAAGTGGATAGAATTCTTTCCCATTACTCCAGTGGACTCTGGATTTAACCTAGCCGTGACAAGGATGAGTCATTTGAGGAGACTGTTCCACCATAAAAGCACAACTGCAGGGGGCCGGGCCGGGAAGTTGATTAGGGAGCTGACATAAATTGAGCAAGCATGTCTCCACAAAATAATTACCGTGTGGCAATTAGGTGGAAAATGGCCAAATCACGTGATGCGGCTTCTGAGGGATGGATTTACCTGGAGTTATGCTGACAGATACTTTAATGCTTTAATTTAAAGGAAATTCCTGAGTAGTTGCTGGCTAATGCACAAGTAGCGTAATTCAGGAACTTTTTGCTGCAATGGACAAGATTTACAAACATGCTTTTTTCTTTGATCATTGTGTGGGGCTCAGGCAGACAAGAATTTTGATTGTTTCACAGGTCAAATTTCAGAAAGACTCCATTTCATCAATGCTCACAATTACACAGAGGTTCCTGCCAGCCCGGGCGGTGCTGACGGCCAGCAGTCGGCTGCCGGGAAGCACGCGCGTAGCACGGGGCAATAAGAATATTATAAGGTATATTTTATTAATTGAGGCAAAGTACTTACCCTTTCCTGTGTATTTCTTGTAGGGAACAAACCAGATGCTTTAAAACCTGGAATCAAAATGGAGACTTCTGATCACCTCTATGCCATGAAACATACTTCAAACACTACTAAAAATTGCTCTTTATTGAAACAGTATACGGCTCCCTCCCCTTTCAAGGTGGACAGTTTACACCCTTACTCATCTTTAGCACATAAGCCTGGCATAACAGCAGTGACCAATATTCAACAAGATTTTTCAGTTCCCTACGGGTATTTTGAATGCAGTAGTAAGCAACCTCATGTGACACCTTACGTTAGTTGTAAGAACTTTGATGTGTCGGTCAAAGATTATACTGGAATTTTGCTGAATGAGAAGGTGAACGGCGCGCCACCGATTCTTCCAGAGGTCACTGCGCCAGGCCCCCCAGCCCATAAAGACCCCCCGCCCACTATACTTGAACATCAGCCAGACAAGCAGAACTGCCAGCTTCAGTTGGACAGTTCCCCCTCTCCGCAGACGATCGGCTCTTGTGATTTGCCGGTAGCGCTAAGCTCCCCGGCGAAGGATGCGGTTGGAAACGAAGCCGACTGTTGCCATGGCTCCCCAGTGGAAAAAGGCAGCTCCCATCGAGAACAGACGTCTGATTTTGACTGTGCTGATGGAAAGCAAAACAGTGCACTGGGACAACCAACTGATGCTGAAGAAAAAGCTGAGGAACTGTGGTCAGACAGCGAGCACAATTTTTTGGATGACGACATTGGCGGAGTGGCCGTGGCGCCTTCTCACGGCTCTATCCTGATTGAATGCGCGAGGCGGGAGCTCCATGCTACCACGCCTATTAAAAAACCCAACCGCAACCACCCGACCAGAATTTCTCTAGTTTTCTACCAACACAAAAATTTAAATGAGCCAAAACACGGTTTAGCCATGTGGGAAGCAAAGATGGCCGAGAGGGCGAAAGAAAAAGAGAAAGAAGCAGGAAGATTAGGAACGGAAAATACTGAACTAAACTCTAGCAGCAGGAAAACAAAGCAAACAAGCGAAAGCAGAGATATTTTTTATGAAGACAATGAATTCAACCAAATCCCATCACGCAGAGCATTAACGGTGACGAAGGACAACGTCATAACAGTTTCTTCTTACGCCCTTACACGAGTCGCAGGGCCTTACAACCATTGGGTATAGGTTTGGGTATCAAATGCCTCCTCATGGTGCATTGTTACACAGTGTTTCTTTAAGGTGCTGTTCAAGAGCAAGTCTCGTGTCGTTTACTATTTGCTCATCTCAACCATTTTAAGGCTGAGGTAAAAAAAAAAGGGGGGGGATTTCTTCTTAAACTGTGACTTTAACATTTGGTGGTGCTCAAGCACATTCTAAGCAAAAAAAAAAAAAAAGAGTTGTATAGTTTTAATACGTTCTAAAAAAGATTTTGTTTAGGTTATTAACCTTGATTAAATCATTCAGTTTATTACCTTTAGGAATTTATATTTTGGTGCTTTAAATTGTCTGTTTACTACAGAAATCATTTATAGGAATTTTACCAGCTTCACATTTTATGGTGTTAAATCAAGTTATACAGTAATAGCTCTACACAGCTCTTGGTGCTTAACCACATCCAACAGTTACAAATAAATAAGCTGAATTATTACTTCATGGTGCCATTGCTTTAACAACTTCCAACCATTGCTACATAGTCCAAATTACAGATCAATCTTTTAGAAAACCAATGATTTTTTTTTTTTTTTCTCTAGAGTTGTCATTATATATGAGACGAAGTTACTGGTCACAATGGCTGGAAGTTGTTTTTAAGCTGTAAATATATATTTTAAAAGCACTTTCTATTTTTAAAATTAACTTGAAATAGTATAGTATAAGGATCATATTGTCTAAGGTTTGTGCATACTCTCCAGGAGAAATCATGTTATTCTTGCTGTGTAGAGTTCCATATTGTTACAGCTGCAGTATGTATGCTAATAGCATATGTGATTGTTTTTAGACTTGCCCTTTATGTTGCATATAAACAACAGTTATGAAATACAGAAACATTTTATTCTTTTCAAGAGAGTGTACAAACAGTGAAATAGGAGACGTGTCCATACGTGTGTTGCTATTGAGAGTCAGGAATATTATTTGGGTTTTTAAAGGCAGCATTTGTTATGATTTCTTTGAGCAATAAGTGCATAAGTCTCATTTATTTGGAGCATTATAACTTAATAGGACAACCAAATGTTCCTAATGCCTCAGGGGTAGGATTGTTTTGGGATTAAAAAAGTACCCCCTAGAGTTGCCTTATTCTATTCTGGAAAAAAAAAAACAACAACAACAACAAAACCCCACAAAAAAACAATACCAGAAACTGGAGAATTTCCTTATGGTTGNGAAAAAAAAAAAAAAAAAAAAACAAAAAAACCCCAAAAAAAAAAAAAAAAACAAAACCAACCAAAAAACCACAACAAAATTAATTTGGGGAAAATATAGAGGAAGTGTTGGAAAAGGATGAAATTTCTAATATTTAAAGCAGATTTGTAATTCAGAATAACCGACGTGTAATATTCGCCAGCTTTCTAAGTTCAGGTTTTTTTCAGAAACGTTTTGTAAATTTTCCAGGTGGTTTATCCATTTCATGTAGAGAGGGTTGTTGTCTTCTCCCAAACAAAGGAAGTTTTATGTTCTCCGGTTCTGTTCAAAAAGTGACATACCATGAAACGAGTATCTGCTAAACCAGAGGAAAACCAGACACTCCATTGCTTTGACAATACTGTAGCATCCCACTCTTCTTTCCGATTCTCCTCTTCTGTGCATTTCTTTTTAAAACTTATTTATTTAAACAAAAGACCAAATGACAATGTCAGCTAAGGACCGACCTCATCCTGCAACTTCTTCCATGAGAACAGCTCTGCGTAGCCATACCTGCCCAGTCGGAGCCAGGAGGACCGCTGGGGACAGGACTCCTTCGTGACTGAGAGCTGCAGGATCAGGCCCCAGAGCTGAAGCTGTACCTTAATTCTGCCTCGGAATCCCTCCCGTCCGGTAGGTAGGTACAACGAGGTCAGTTTTCCAGTGAGAAAATATGCTAATAATATACTTGATAATATTATAATGTAGTGGTGCTGTAACAGAGGTATAGGAACTATCTAGATCTGCTTTATTTAAAACCCAGACAAGGTGCTTTTTCCTTGAAAAGCTGAACTGTAAGTGCTGTATTTACAGTCTTGGTACGAAAAGTGCATCACCTGCATCTTTAACACATAGTGCCAGTTAGGACCTTGGTGCTACAAGTCCTTCAGTGTGGCTGTAGGTCAGCGCGCCCGCTCTCCTGGATAAACACGTCGTGTGCGGTGCTGGCAGGAGACAGGTCTGCAGGAGCAATCACTATGTAATGACCTTGGGTTCAATTCTACAGATTTCTGTCCCAAGTAACAGAAAAGGTGATGGCAGAGGGTGGCCAAATTGAACCCCTTCTCGGAATCTTACTATTTTAAGTAAATCTGTAAAAACCGGGTATGCTGCAAATTTTAGTTGAAAGCTTAGTGTTAGTTCAGATAGAGGATATGAAGGGATTGTAAATAGTAATAAAACAAAAACAATATTATGCCATTGTTTTGTACCAGCAGTTTTATGCTTCTTGACTATGTAATATACAGTATACATCAAATCATTATGGTATTTTGTGTGCCTTAGATTGCCATTTTAAAACTTGTATATTTTTGGTGAGCCGAAGATGAGTAACAATTCCAGCTGTCCCTACAGTAAGTAGTACTGTATGTTCTCGAGCTGTTCCATCCTCCTGTTTACTCTCTGAAAACCCTTGTCCCACACCACGGTCGAGCCTTTCCTGGAAAGGTGAATTTTTTTCTTTCACTGATGGTGCCGAGAGCTCTAGTTTGTATAAAAGCAACTTTAGAAAAAAGAAAAAAAAAAAGACATTCGTCATTCAGTGCTCCCACGTGAATAACAATTTTTCTACACAAAATTAGTAAATTACAGAGCCATCTCTTTACCTTTCAAAATGTTTGGCTAATTAAAATGGATCACTTTTACTTGAATCTTACCCTGTAAATTCTTAAGTTTCACTTACGCATGATTGGAAACGTCAGCGTTCCATTGGAAAACCAGCAGCTTCCCTCGGACAGTGCGAAACTGAAGGGTGGATCTGAAGGATACCTCCAAACATAGCCCCCAGCAAGTCACTGCGCAGGTCAGTCCAGGTCTGCCTTAAAAGGTAGAAATGTAATTTTAACAGAGAAAAGTGTATTAATTAATGGTATTAATTGATAGGTGCTAAAACTCACACTTAACTACTTTAGTAAGATGATTTATTTACATGAGGAAGAGATATAAGCTATACAATTAAAATATCATTTGCAGTGCTCTTTCCTTGCCTGTCTTTTCCCAGAGCTACTTTTTCAGCCTGTGCCTACCAGGCAGGCGAGCCACCTGCTTCTGCTCCCTGCTGCAACATCTGGCAGGTTGTGATTTGAGAAGCTGGGGTTTTCTGTTGCTGTAGATTTACTGCAGCGTAGAAAATGCAACTGTTTACTGTTTTTACAACTGTGTGCTATTTATTGTAACATTTTGGAATGTTTATCAGGCTTGTACACAAATGATCTTGTTTTGAGTAAGGTTATTGTTATATAATGGTTATTTAGCTCTTAAAATTTGCATATCTGTGGGTCTCCTGCTTTCCTGTGCAGCCCACACAACCACTTGTAATTTGCTCTTACCCCTGAACAAACTCCCCCCAGGATGGCCAGGTCAAGAGCTGGATCTAAACCAGAGTGGGCTGGGTCAGACCTGTGGTTTTTGCTTGGTTTCCAACCACAGAATGGATTGCCACGTGGGCTGGTGGTGGGGTGTGGGTGTGTTCTGATCCTTTCTCACAGTATGCTAGCAAAAACTGTCGTGATCCAACATGGGACACCTCTGACTTCCCAGAGGAATGTGTCTCATCCTTTTCTCCACTGTGTCCAGTACTACCAGTGTCCCCTCGCTGTGAGTCCCTGAGTCACTACTGGGGTTACTGCAGCTGTGCCCAAATCAACAGTGAATTCTACTTGTGCAGTTTCTCTGCACTTACTGATTTGTAATAAGCTGCTGCATTACAGAAAATAGGAAAAAAAAAAAAAACTTCTACAAATATTTTAGTCACAAGACCCACAAATCTTTTGAAGAACTTACCAGTACTTGTGACTTTCTAGCTGTAACAGTTGTATTCAGATTTAATTCTTAAAGACTTTCTAATGTAAGTTCTGCTTAAGAATAACTGCTGTTAAAAGTCCTTCTCTTCCTGATGACAGCACTTCTCTGTACTTAAAACAGCAAATAACTGTAGTAGCTAAAACAACATTTTGTTACGTGTGGGTAAGTGACAATTTTTCTCCTACTTAGGGTTATGTGTAACATTGTTTGGGGTATTTTTTAAAGACAGTTTTAGTACCATGGCACTACTGTGCTAAATTTGGTGGGTTAAATAGGTCCTGTTTACGCTGCTGCAGCCCCAACAAGCTTTCACACAACTCTTGTATCTGACTGGATGCACATGGAGAACAGTTGACCGAACTCTGTGCTGAGTCAGGCCCTCACAAGCCTGCAGTCAATAGGTTTTGCAAGGTCAGATGGAGAGATTTGGAGGAAATGTGCTTGTGGTTAAACACAGGGGTAGTAGTGCCTGTAGCATAAGAAGTGAGTTAAGGTCTGCAGAGAGGCATCATACTTGCATAGAATCATAGAATTGTCAGGGTTGGAAGGGACCTTAAGGATCATCCAGTTCCAGACCCCTGCCANCACCATGCCCTAGACACACAGACAGGTCTGTTCCAGACCACCTTCAGGCTGAGACATTTGACAGTTTGGGGTTTTTTTTTGATTTTTTCTGCCTGATAGGTTGTTCAATGAGAGATGAGCATGGAAGCATTCAATTAAATCTGTATCTGTGGATTTCTATTTGAAATTTAAGGTCAGTCTTGCTCTTTGACTACCATGAAATTTCTCTCATGTGAAATTAGCCCCTTTTATCAATTGATCATTGGCTGTGTAGTCCATTTATATATAACTTTTTTTTTCCAGTGGTAATCCTGTAATTTCTAATGTAACAGGAGGAAATGATTGTGCCTTTAGACATACAAAAAACTAAATTGCATGCTCACTTCCTCACTTTGTATGCATTAACAGCAAGTACATTCAGGCAGTGTTGAACAAATTCTCTTTCAGGTTTACTGTGGTTGCTAACATTCAGAGTAGGGTCTTTGTGACAATCTGACAAAAACTGTGCTTCATTTCTTGTGTGAAATCTGCCCGGCTGTGCCCCATGATGCTGTCTGTGATCTGATCACAAATAACACATGTAGGGATGAGGAACAGTCCAGTCACACTCGGATAGTCTGGTTTTGTTAATTTTATCAGGTGTTGGTCTGACTTTCAGGAGTAAGTGTAGAGGGAGAATCTTTCTGTGAAATGAGACTGCGGAGAAAGTTGAGGTGGATTATTGTGACACTGCAGTGCTGCACTGCACTGTCTGTGTTACAGCATTGTTTCTAACCAGTAAGGATGTGTCACTGTGTCACACAGCTTTGGATTTATGTATAAGTTCATCTCTTTCCACAGTTCCTCTGGGAACAGTAATCTCTCCTGTGTTCTCTGCCTGTATATACTGATTTGGGGCGGGGAAACCCAAAACTAAAACAAAACACAAAAACCACCAACCAAAAGAGGAAGAGTTGGTAACCCTTTCTTTAATCTGTGTAGAAAAACAAGGCAGAGGATATGGAAAGCTGGGGGATGCATTCATTCAGTTGCAGGCAAAGCTGTGAAAGTATCATCGCCTCGAAACAGGCTTCTCTGTCCACGTGTTGTAGTTGCAAGGGTACTTCTTTATATAGATGCTGGGTTTGGTGCAGCTAACTTTTAAATTCATAAGCTATTTTATTTAGTCTGTGACACATTTAAGTTCTCTTTAATCTTAAAGAGAGTGGCCAGAGTGAAAAGGCCTGAGGCAGTGGCTGCTTAGTGGCCCAGTACAGAAACTGCCTTCAGCATCTTCTCCCCGATGTTGGCTTAGACAGTTTGCACAAGTTGTCTGCACACTGCTGCAGTATTTTACTGCAAAATTATCACTACATAAAAGAAGGAGCTTTGTACTTGAGGTTTTTTTAAAGACCAAGGATTTTTAATAGTAGTATCTAATCAGGCACCGGTGTACATATGGACCACTTCTAAGGGATGGTCGAGAATTTATTTCGTGTTTATTACTTCCCCATCACAGTATTTTGGTTATTTTAGAAGAGTGAAAAAAAAAAAACCTTCTATCAATGTCATTTACATACTTGACTATATTACAGAGGCTTAATTCTACGTGAGGCTGTGGCATCCCCCTGAAGAACACTTAACTCGCCTGCTGTTGTTTAGTAGGTATCGCTTCCTGCTCTCTGCAGGTGACGCTGAATGCTGCAGCCACCTTCAGCATGCCATGGTCTCCTCATGGATCCTCTGCTGCAGTGGCACTAGATCCCATTATAACCTGCTGCTGAATGCTTTCAACGCTTGTAACTCTTCAGGAGTTCTTCCTGTTCCTCTGCAGATTTGGTTCAGTACCGGCCATTAGCAGTGTAGCTGCCAGCCTGCATCTCAGGAGCAGCACAGCAATTTATTCTCCTTGTGACTCTTCCAAAATCTCTTTCGTTCAGTCATCTTTTCTGCTATATGGGACAGTTCCAGGGTTTGGGGATTTTTACTTCATGCTCTTGTAGAGGGATCCTGGAATATTGCAGTTGGGTTGGTTTGTTGGTTATGTTTTTCATTCCAAGAAAGAGGAACAGTTCAGTATCTGTCACAGTTGGTGTTCTCTTGCTTTAAAATCAAATGATCGTTTTCCAGTTAATTTTCAGATTTCCTGATGCAATTGTTACAGTCTGTGTTTGTATCTGTGAGGAGCCAAACAAAGAGACTTACCAAGATCAGAAGCCTGCTCCCCCCCTGATGAGGGAAAGCCATACCTTCTTGGAGTACAAGATTTTTGCTTCTGTCGCTAGCATCCCTGCAGAATGCCCTCTTTTCTTTGGCATTACTCTGCCAGCTCTGCTCAAATCTTGGCATAAGACAGATGCTGCAGGCCCTGCACAATTACAAGACCAGAATCTTTATATCTTCTGGTTAGATCAGTCCTGGTCTTTGTGCCAAATCCAAACATCGCATACATTAAATGCCTTAACTAATGTAGGACTGCGTGGAAAAAAGATGTTATTCTTCTGTAGCAACCAGCAGAACTGATTGAGCTTGAGCAGAAAATAATTAAGCAGTTGCTGCCTTTAATAAAAGGATACAGGGATGTCATCCTCACTAGTTTCCTCTTTATAAGACATAAAGAATTGAGGATTCTTTTTTCAGTCCTGTTCCCCAGTTCATCATTCCAAGATTGTTCAGAGTGTTTAAACCCCATACTTATAACTTCAGATTTAAAAGGTAGAAGATTATTCTCAATGCCATACCCTTCATTCTTCCCACAACAGTATCTTTATTTTCCTTATGCTGGACCATTAGATAGGTATTTTTTCCACACATGCTTACATTCAAAAGCTGGAATCTTCCAACCGCGTATTTGCAGTGAATGGTGCTAAACGGTGTGAAGGTGACTCGCTCTGGTTGGTGGGACTAATGGTGCTGTTTCCCACACTTTGCACACCGTACTGGTTCTCCTCGAAGTCAGAGGATGCAGAAGTAGACCTCAAAAAGCTACATACATAATGAGGAGGGATTTGGCAGTTAATCTTCAGAGGGTTCCCAGTTATAGCGGATGAACTACATTCCAAAGAAGTGCTGTTGCAGTGAGGCAGAGGAGCTGCCAGTTTGATGTTCAGTATTGCAGGTGTTGCCACAGAACATTTTAATACTGTTGTGGAAAGTTTTGTGACCTGGTCAATATTTTACATGTATGTCTGGATTTTCATTAGAATACTGTCATGGAGAAGGGTCTAAGGTTTGGGAGTTGTCCTACGATAAGAATGAAGCTCCTGATTCTCATTTATACTGCTGTTGTTTGCATCCCATTAAAACAGTAACGGGGGCCTTAAATGGATGTGAATTTAGCTTACATCCTTCAGAGCACCCCATTACACTGATAATGATAGAAAAGCTCACTGGTGTCAACCAACACCGTTACCCAACAGCTGATTTGTACCATCATCTGAAATCAATTTCATGCCATCCCTACAGCGCATACCGGCCACTCACAATGCAGATTGTCCTTAGTTTAGAAATACAGGTTGAAAACAAACTGGTTTGATTTTTTTTTATACTGCTTTTTAACTATTGGCTTATATTGGATCTCCTTTTCCCAGCATTGTCTACAAAGAGAATGTGGTAGAAGATTTCCGACTCTAGGTATTGGCCTGGCCAGAAATCTCAAAGAATTGTCAGCAGTGCTGTTTGGAAGCTTTGGTAGTTTTTCTTGAAACACGTGCTTTGCTTTATCATAGCTTGATCCCTTTTACTTGGTTATATAAAATGGGGTTGTGACAACCAACTGACCTCCATTCTTTCCTGACTCGCGACCCAGCGGGGTGTGCAGTATTGTGCAGCGTTGTCACACGGCAGCCAGTTTTGAGACACAAAGCTGAAATCCCACATTTTCCGACTGCCCTGACAGTGGCGGTCCTCGACCTGAAACCACTGGCACTGCCCTGAGGGCCTGAGTCATGCAGAGCTTCCCTTGCTGCCAGGGGAAGCCTCATGTAAGCCTCAAGCCCTGCTACGTTACAGTTACAAAACAACCCCACTGCAAACATCTCTTTCAAAGAAAAGCTTGAGGAAAAGGGAAGATGTTTTCATCCTTAAATTTCTAAACTTCAGTGGTACTGTGGAGTCCAATAAGAACAAGTTTTGTGTCCCTTTGTGAATGCCAGTCCAATCCATGCTGCTCAAAAGGCAGTGTCTGGACTTTGTGAATCTCGTCTTCAACATGAAAAAATAACTGTAGGTGAGAAAAACAAATTTAATATCCCAACACTGCTCAAAGACAGGCAGTTCCAACGAGTACAAACATCCAGACATTTCAGTCTCTAACAATTAGTTACTCCACAATTATTTGTTCAGTTTGGAAGAGACACCTCTTCATGACATGAATTCTGCTCAGACTGGCTGTTGTAAGAAGGAAGGTTGTTGAGCAGAGACACACCGTGCTGAAATGCTACGGCTAAGGAAATTCTTTCCCACTTTGCAAAATTGAAAGATTTAACCAAATTAAGCCAAAGCAAAAGAAAAATAAACAAGTCAGCCTTTTCTTTCTTCCCTTCTCTTTCTTCCTTTCTCCCTTTCTTTTTCTTTTTTTTTCTTTGGGATGCATTTGATATTTATTTTTCAACTTGGAATTTGAGGGTTTGGATTATTTCCAGTAACCAACCTGCTGTATTTAGATCCAGAACATAAAATTAACTTTTTTTCAAACAAAAGATGATGTACAGGGAGGAAAAAAAAAAAACAGAAAGAAAAAGCACTTCATTATGTCACAGTATTTACAGGAGAAAGTATAAAAATTACTACTTTTCTCAAAAACAAAACCATTTGGGGCCTGATTCTTTCCTAGTATAACTGAGCATAGCTTCCTGAGACTGGTGGAGCTGGGCAGAGTTAGGCTAGCTGAGAAACTGAACCTTAAAACCTTTGCAGACAAGGGAACCCTTACCAGCAGTACTTGAAGACTTGTGAGTTGTGACTGCATGTTACTTGAAAGATCTAATTAAGCTATGTTTTTTGGTGCAAGCAGTTGTTGTACATGATTTCATGTTTATGTAGCAAGATGCATTGAAATGTTGATACTAGTATTGAAGCATACATGTAAAAATTGTTGTTGTGGAAATTGTTTGTTCTGTTCTATTTTTCTTGTGTGTCTCATCTGTTTAGAACGTAAACTTTCCTTTTTTTTTTTATTGTCCTAACTGAATAAGGCTAAATGAATACTGTAATTGAAAATATATTTTAAATCTTGTCATGACTTTTTAAAAAGACTATTACAAATTGTATCATTCCTGATTACACAGAACTTTGTGGGTGGTTTAAAATAAATTTTATACTTCTATTTTGCACTTAGTCGTCTAATTTTTCTTTCCTGTAGGTTTTTTCATGCATTTAATCTTGTAAAATGCTTTGAGATACAACAGAGAGTAGTTTTCCCAACACAAATGAGAAGCACTCCTGCTGAAGCACGTAAAGACTAAAAATGTGGGTGAGGAGAGCCTGTACCATACACCTTGCAGGAAAGTAATCCCAAAGTTAATACAGTGCTACACAGATGGCCCTTTCAAACCAGTACGCGGCTTGTGATTTTAGACAAGGAATTTTAAAAACCCTGATCTGATAGCTGGAACTAGTCTGTTCTTGCAGCATTATCTGAAGGCACTGAGAACCTGATCAAATATGCTGACAAAAACGAGCCATTCAAAAAAAATACTGATCTTTGGATCTGTTATGTTTATATCATTTACCCTATAGTAAGTAAAACAAAAGTCAGTAAAACATCTTGTTACAAGAGTAAGAAAATCATTGCTCGTAGAAGTATTTTCATTTTCCCTGCAGAAGCTTTGCTCCTATCATACACAGCCATTGTTACACGTAGAAGTGTACTTCTGAATCAACTCAGACCTGTAGGACTACAACCCAAGTCAGCAGGGTTTCTGCACTCAGGTGGGATGGGCATAAATCGGATCCCTGCCTGTGCTTCATGCAGGACTGACCTGTCCTAGGAAGAGCCGGACAGCCAGAGAAGCAGACAGAAACATTTTATTAAAAAGGACAAAATGGTTTGTGAACACATCTGCACAGTGTCTCTCTTTGTCCACCAGCCCTGTCTGGCAGAGCGAGGTAATAGGAATCATTTATTGTGGCTTTTAATTCCCATCCAATGGAAACAGTCCAGGTTTTATTTGCTTCAAAGCAGAGGGTATGTTTGTTTCTTTCTCAAGACACAATGGCCCTCAGCATTAGTCCGCTTTACTATGTGACATCTTAGTGCAGAACAGCGGTACTGGCCAGAACTCCTCTTGTTTAGACCTGAAAAACAGGAGGAATTCAACTCTGAATGGTTGTATTTGGTTCTTTTCCTTCTCCACTAAGTGCAGTAGCCCAAGCTGCTGCTAAAATAATCTGCCAGATAACTGGCATTTCACAGAGGGCAGAAGAATGCTGCTATGCTCATAATTCCTTAGAAATGTCTCTACATTATGGGATACGGTGCATCTAGCTGCTGGGAGCTGTATGTGGTAATCTGACTGGAAGGCCTATACTCTCCTATGTCATGTGCTGCTCTTTTAGAGGGTAATCATTGCTGGGGTTTTATAGCAACCTCTCCCAGCTTGTCCCAGGCCTTCTCTAAACCATACTTTCAACAGAGCTATGCATGCCATGGTCTGTATCCTATACTGCAGGTGTCTTAAACCTGTGGATTGAACGTCACTTAAAAGACCTGGGAGCAGACCAGAGGACATCATTATTGAAGGAGAGACTGTGAAAAACATCATTTTCCAGCTGCCTTTCAGGTAGTGCCAGCAAGCCGCATAGCACCTCAGCCAGTGTGTTCCCAGTCGGAGCTACATTTCTTCATACACTATGGAGCATGCTACATAGGGAGGTTTTAAAACGCATCACAGCATGTGGGAACAAAACCAAACCAAATTGTCCTACTCTGAAAGGTTGCCAAATGTGAGTTACCTTGAAGAACTCAGCATTTGGAGGCACCTTCAGTGCTTTCTCATATCTTGGACTTCTTATATTAATTATACAGGTAATAGAATACTGATGTAGTACAGTTGGTTGCTTTTAAATTCTTAAACTGTTCCAGCCTTAAATTTCAACACCTACTAAAATGATATTAATGGTTAATGATTGTTTAAACTGCAAGATAAACCTTTTTGCTAGTGCTGCAGTTAGATTTTTCTGTGGTGCTCTAATACCTGATACAGACCATAGAATGGCAGGGCTTGACTGCGACTGAATAATGCTACTCTCGATTAGGGTTTTTTTTAATATTGTTATGTAAGTGCTGGACTTTCTAAGCATTCTCTACATCAGAACATCTATTCCAAATGTAATCTCAACACAAGCAAGATGGTGCTTCAGTTAGTGCTTTGGTTCCATAAATGATCGAGGTAGGCTAAAATAAAATCATTACCAGCAGTACCCAACTGTGTTTCTATTCTAAGACATGCTGGAAAAATAGTTAAAAAGTGGAAATTTAAACCCAGCTATTTCAATAACCATTGGCTGGGGCATAATTCCTAAATGGGCCTCTAATTCCCGCTCCAGTCTGCTTACTTCTGGATACTCTTTTATGATGCACACCACTTACACAAAATTCTCAGCAATTGAATGCTTGAAAATGTCAATGTCTCTTCACACAAGAACAAATACTACTTAAAATCCCTACTATGTGACATGTACATCTCCATCTGCTTAGAACATGACTGGGTAACACTTTGCTGTTTGATGCTGAAGTAGTTCACAGTTGCTGCTGGAGGCATCATGACTTAGCCTTACTTTTGAGCTGAGAACACTAAAATGTTTTTCTCCTGTGGCATGACAGGTTGGCAGTTCAGTTTCCTGCAACCACTTTTACATGTAGACTTCTGTATTTGCATGCTGGTGACTTGAGTCCCTTCACTTGAGGAATGCCTTTGGGGAAATGAGGTACTAAGCCTGTGCTTCATCAAGCAAACACTACCTCACTTCCACAACAACAGAAAGCCTTATCAGGATTCACCTGGGTTACAGTTGTGACAAAGTGGAAGGGTGAGATTTGTTGGACTGTTGCAAATGATCTTGTTCTATGAGGGCAAGAAGCTGTAAGTGGCTCAGGTGTGCCGCTGCTTAACCACCCTCCTTAGGCCTTAGCTCTTGTGGGATCTGACCAGCAATGCTTTTAAAAAAAACAGAATGCTTTGCTGCTAAGAGCTCACCAGCAAGCTCTTCAAGTGCTAGAGGCTCTGGATTACCTCAAAGAGTACGGGCAAGTACTCCTCTTATATGTAATTTCTACTGCGTCTGTGCAAATATTAGCATTTTAGTCTTTCTCCTTTGCCCTCTCACACTGAAAGAGGCATTACTTGGGGCTGTTATTGCACACAAAAGTTCTCAAGATGTTCCTTGCTTTTCCTGCAAATCACACCCTGTGTGGTGCACGGCAAGTTAACGTTACTCTGACTCCCTGTGGACGGCTGTGCTGCCCCGGGAATTACGCCTGCCTGGCCTTCACATCAGAGGCCTGGGCTCTGCTACAGGGAGAGGCTACAATTGCAGGCAGCAGTGGAAGGGAATCAAGTTATCATCTCTCAGCCTTCTGCCTTTTAAGCAAAGGATCTATAGATGATCAGGATTTTTCTTAGCTATCTCTTGTATATGATCTATCTACAGAAGTGCATTAACTCTGTCTTTCATGTAGCTTTGGCTACCCCAAGGCCCTCAGGAGATTGATGGGAAATCCTTTCTTGTACACACAATCAGATCTGATACACATTCAGAACAGTATTTTCTCCTTCGACCAACATTAGGGAAGAGCTATCCCGTACTCCCCAAAGAACTGTAAGACTCAAGTAAGTACTTCTGAATAAAGTCAAATGTTAAATGGTTAAGGAAAACCAAAAGTCATAAAATTTGAAATCAAATCGGTCTGATTTTAGTTCATAAATTACTTTGCACTTAAAAGATACAGTTACATTGGAGATTTCCTCCTTTTGTAAGGAATGTTTCTCTGAAATGTCACATTAACTATGATCATGCAAAACAATTTTCAAAAGGGTTACCTTCTAATACGTATTTTCAATCGCAAGAATGTATTCATTTTTTAACCTTGAGGTGTCAGATGGGAGTATTCAGAAGAAAAAATGTGGTTTACAATTGGTTAAGAAAAGCTGCTTGTTGTTTATATAAAATTACTGTGCCCAAGCATCAGTTCAACTGAACGAAAGCCAAGCTTTCCTGGGACCAGCAGCAGAACAGCTGTAAACAACCTAGACCCTCCGGGCCTCTGTGCAGGGCAGGGTTCTACACCTAGAACTGAAATAGAAATGGTCTGAGTGAGTTGCCTCGTTAACAGGGTATCAAGATGGTATTGAGGTTACATTTCATCTTGGCACTGCTGACAATCTGTTCACACTCACAGAAATGAGTCTCTTTCTTGAATGTAGTCTGTTTCAGATTTTGTAGCTGAAGATTTTTGTGTCGCTCTTGTGGATTTTGGTTGGTTTTTGTTTGTTTGTTTGGGAGGTTGTTGGTGGGTTTTTTTTTACCATAACCACAGGGGCTTTATGCTGTAACTGCAGCCAAAAAATTAGTTTAGGTAACAGCAGTGCTACATTTAACAATGTGCATCTCTTCTGTACTGCCACGACCACTGCCTGCAACTAGAGCAGGTCTGTAAGAAAAGGCCTTCATTGCTTCTGCCTGAAGAGCCCTTTCCTGTCCAGCCCCCACTGCTGGCAGCACTGGCCTGGTAACAGACTCATTTTTCTATGTATTTTCTGCCCGGTTTCAAATAATTTTTGAAAAATTCTTCTGTTTCTCTAAATAGTTTGTTGTTGTTGTTGTTCATAAATCAGCTTTGGACTGCATTAGGATGGAAGCTGCTTCAGTTCTCTGTCAGCACTAATCCAGCCGTGTTATCTATCGCTTCTCATAGCCCCTTATCCATCACAGTCACAGTTATAAACCTTTCCTGAAATCTACTGGATACCATTTGTATGAACTATATCATGCACAACGCAGCGGAGAAGTTTGTTCTACCTTTTAAATAATTTTGTAAACCTCTAAAGAACTTTAAAACTTATCTGGGAGTTAATTCATGGTACTTCTGATGGAATTCACTGGGGTTGCTGGGGGAAGTATGCCTCAGTGCCTGGCACTGCCATCTGTCAGCACCAGGAGTAGTGCCAGATACTCAGCGAACGCTAGATGATGGCTACGAATGCCTAGCAGCCTTACTAAGGAGGGGCTTTCCCTGCCTGCGAAAGACATTAATTCAATTTACCTCCTACATCCAGTGTAAACAAACATTGTGCCACTTACTGAGATCCCAGTGGGATTAAATGCTCTATTGAATCCATATAAACTACAGAGAAATGCGGAAACCTTTATTACTGAGGCAGATATGTGAGGGGCATGAAGATAAGAGGTAGTAAAATGAGACGGGTCAAGACCAGTCACCTAATAATTCCACTGGGTCAAACTTCTACGAGTAACACCATTGCGGACAGCTGGGCAATGCTCTGGAAAATACTCCAGGATTCAGCCCTCTAGGACATAGGGTCAGATGTGTGTCCTTAGTTGAAACATAAGGAAGTAGTTCTACATTTGTGAGTCTGGCTGCACTTGTATGACAGACTGGAGATGGGACAGAAATTCAGTAGTTAGGGGAGGCGCTGGCGTACGGTCCTTTCTCTGTACTGTCAGAATGCAATTCTTTAACCCAAGACAGTTAAATGTTCCCATTTACTGAACAAGTTATTTCTAGATTTTAGAGTCCTTCCATATAGAAATGGGGCCTTTATCAGACTAGTATCTCCACCTACTTTTGCAACATAAATAGCTGTTAACAACTTTCACTGAGAGATAAGAATTTCTGCTCCGAAAGCTCCCTGGAAGCACGATCTCAAGTAGTTTTGCTGAATCACTATCAACTCCCTTGGGCAGCAAAATGTCACAGTTAGACACATTGTGTAGGATGTCCATAGACTACAGAACGTCGCAGGTTGGCAGGGACCTCAGAAGACCATCTAGTTCAACCTTCTGTGGAAAAGGGACCCTAGATGAGATTATCTGGCACCCTGTCCGGTTGCATCTGGAAAACCTCCAGTGATAAGGACTCCACCACATCTCTGGGGAGGTTCTTCCAGTGCCTGACTGTTCTCCCTGTAAAAAATGCCTTTCTTGTATGCATATAATTTTTTCCCTGTGCTCCTGGTGTGTATTAGCTTCAGAGTAATGAAAACGTGCTTTACTCGTGCTAGGGTATTTGTACAAATTCAAACTGTCAGCAGTCTGTTCTCAACCCATTTAATTTTCTCCCAATATAGTAGACTATAAAAGCCTTGCCTCCCTCTTACTGTGTGATTCATAAAAGCAAACAAACAAACAAATAAATATTATTTGCAATCTACTAAACCTGATCAGGTTGATTTGACTCAGTGATGTCACTCCTACGTTTTTGAGGGGTTTGGCCAGTTCAGAAACACTTTTGCCAACACTTTACATAGGAGTATCTATCAACTTACAGTGCTGTGCCATGTGTTTGGGAAAGTGGAAAGCTTCAGTACCTATGACTATAGTCATAAAAACTGCAGCAGATTTTTTTTTGTGCAAGAAGAAAACCACGATAATTTGCTCTGAAGGTTATTAACCACCTCTCTGTACTTGGCAAAGGTTTTTCCTTTAGCTGCACAGATACAATATCAGCAGTTACTGATCACTCTCAGTTTTTCACCCATTAACTTCATGTTTGGTATAAAACATTATTTTCTGTGTCTTGTCAAGAGTACAGTTTGTCAAAACCATGTTTATTGGAAGATTATCATTTGTCCTCCATACTTCACCTAAATACATGGTTAAATCTGTTTCTGGTTTCCTCCAACCAAAAATAAGCCTCTTCCACATTTTCTTCTGCATTTTTCTTTCACCCGTCTAAGATACCTCAAACTAGTTTTGTTCTGCCTGCTGCAGGAAATAGCACAGTGCCTCTGTTGCTGCTGTACTGCGGTGTTTGCCAAGTGCTTAATTTTTGTATAGAGGACACTATATACTGGGTGTTCAGTGATCATGTGTTTCTTATGGTGTCAAACTCTCTATATGGTGTCAATAATGTATAAAGAGTTATTAAAGAGTAATAGTGAAGCAATCTGTGCTAGCACAGGTAACAGGGGACCATCCTCTGAAGCACAGAGCTGTTCTCAGCTCCTTACAACCAACCTCAGCCGCATTCTCATTGTCAAGAGAAGGACAAGCAGTGTAACAGTTTCTTCCTTCACTTTATTGCAAAACCAGGACACCTACTTCTGCAAGGCAGAATGTAAAGGCACTTGTAAAGACTGTAACAGCTTCAGCAGCAGTTGATGCCCAGTCATTCCTTCTAGACTGCAAAACCCCCGCAGCACACGCTTTTGTTTTGTGGTAAGTTTATGATCCAATCACCATTAGGAGACACCTGAGGGACACTCTGAAGACAGTGTAAGATTTGTTAAATGACAAATGACTTCTTTTTTTCTTCCTTGCCTGATGATGAGATACTGCAGCAAATAAAAAAGGGGTGAAGGTCGATACGTACCAACATCAGCACAGGTCTAAAATGTATATCATATGCAGAAACAGCAGAGTTCTGTACTCTTCTGAGATAAAGGAGAAGCTCCTCTATCTCAAGGCAAGCCATACACTACCTTTTTGAACACTCAGTATGCTCCTCGGAGACCTGTGATACCCACTTCTCAGTCTGCACTCCACCTAGACCCAGTACCAAGACCAGCATGCTGCTTCTGTCTGCTACTTCAGTGTTTATGCTTTTTGTTGCAGTAGCTGCTGCTCCTACGGTGCTGAATCAGTAATGCTGGGTGCTGAAATGTATTTATTTCTATGATTGACTTAAGTGATATACAAAGAGGTTTTGTTTTTGACGGCTCTTATAATCCTGGATCCTTAAAAACCAGACCAGGAAGATTGAAACAAAAGTTTGAAACTTTTTTTTTTAAATAAGACTATGTCAGCAAGTAACAAATGAGCTTCTGCTTAAAGGGGATGTATTTGTTTTCATTCCAGAACAAGTCTGGTTAGTAAAGAGCACGTAGCCCCTAAGAAGGCTGGGAGCAGCATCTGCTTTCTGGATTTTTACCTTCTAATTTGTACCTTTTTCTCAACTTGTCCAGTTATTTTAAGGGAACTTGTAGAAATGTCCTATCTTTCAGACTTGTGCTCTTTCATCAGTTTTGGATTAACTTGTCCAATTAACTTAAAAGACACTTAGGGCGCCTGGAGTCGTTTTAAGAAACAACTCTAGAATGGCTCACATTTTTCCACTGGGATTTCCATTACAGCTGCTCTTCATGGCAACAATATCTTGAAAAGAGGCTGGAGACCTGAAAAACTGAAAAGGAGTCATTAGTGTGTTACAAATGACAGTGTCAAGATCTGCCAGCTAACGGGGTGTGGAAAGGAGCAAGTACATGAAGTAATGTTCTACTTGAGGTTCAGAAAATCAGCCTTGTGGTTTCCTATGAGCTTCTAAGGCTTTGAGAGCAGCAGTGATATGCCACCGTATGATATCATGCTCAGCCCATAAAGGTGGGGGCAGAAGGAGGAAGGGGAGACATTGGGAGCGATGGTGTTTGTCTTCCCAAGTAACCGTGACACAACAGGGAGCTCTGCTGTCCTCGACATGGCTGAACACCTGCCTGACAGTGGGAAGTGCTGAATTAATCCCTCCTTTTGCTTTGCTTGTGTACCCAGCTTTTGCTTTACCTATTAAGTTGTCTTCATCTCAACCCATAAATTTCCTCACCTTTCCAGTTCTCCCCCCAATCCTGATGCAGTGGGGAGTGAGCAAGTGGCTGTGTGGGGCTTAGCTGGTGGCTGGAGTTTAAACTACAAGGGCCTGGGTCAAAAGACTGAAGAGTAGAGCTACTTCATAAAATTCTGACAGTTGCTGGCAATTATTTTTTCCTTTAGTACAATTCTGCCACTGTCCTTTTAATTTCAAGTGTTGTGGAGAGCCCTGTTACCTTTTTAGCCTCTAATCTTATTTCCAGGTTAAAGAATACAGATTCTGCTTCAGTCAGCTGAATGAGCTGGAGGGAGTTAGGAAGGAAGAAACACGACTAGGGTCTAATATGTGTAGACTTAAAAATGAGGAACTATTCTTACTGGTGTAAAACATCTAAACCCTCATGCAATTTGCCATGTACTTTTAAGGGTTAAAGCAGATCTTTGTACTATTGAGTACCAAATGGTGACAGAAATTTACCTTCACCTGGTGGTCTCCTGCCCTCCTATGTACAACACAATCCAGCCATGGATCTGATGTTGCCACCTCTGAAGATTTTATTCCATCACTTTAATGACAAAAAAATAAAACCTTTCACAGTTTCCACTTTCATTTTCAAACTGTGTCTTGTTGACTTTACTCTCAAATGTTAAGTAATACCCCAGGTGCATATTTCACCTCAGAGCAAGCTTGTGTAAAAAGCTATTTAAGGGATGTAAAGCCTTTTATAACATCATTAAAGGAGGGCAGAGAAACTACTGCTGCCCATGAACTACTGACTTATTTACTGTAATGATTCCTGGCTACAATGTAGTTTTCAAAGCATCTTAACTGCTTTGATGAGCGTCTCCAGTGAGTCTGCTCTCCCTTCACCTCATATGATCCCATTACCCCCACCCCCACCCCCGCATGCTTGCGTGCATAAAATCATCCCTAGGGGCTTCAGCAGCTGATGCGTGACTTTGCTCTGCACCGAGGGCTACCT
>VWZY01009285.1:6717-21744 GCA_013399075.1 Chloroceryle aenea
TGCCTTGGCGCGGGGGAGGCCGCGTCTGGAGCGCCCCGTGGCTCTCCCCCGCTGGCCCGTTGCGGACGGGTCAGCCTTGGCCGGCAAGCCAGCCGGGGAGCTGCCTGCGCACGGGGCGAGCCCCTTCCGCGGCCCTTCGTGGGCCGGGGGCTCACGGCCTGGTTTCTGTCGCTCCCTCAGGGCCGCGGGAGGCACCGTTCGCAGCATGGGTGGGTGAAGAACTTTCCTTCCTGAAGCATCATTAAGGTAAAACGAAGACATCAGCTCCCAACTCTGAGATATTTTTTTTGTTCTTAGTGTCTTAAAGATCGTGTGGGGTCACTCATAGCTTTGAAAGCAATAACCCCCTTCAGAAAATCAGACCAGAGCACCTTCTTGAAACCCCTCCGTTAATAATAAACTGTACAGTTAATTTCTAGACCTAACTACCGGACAGATCTTAAACAATGGCCAGCATTGCCAAAAGCCTTTTGAAATCAGTTAAATCCGACCGAGTGGCGTGGCTGAGACGCAGCTCAAGGCACTTGGGAAAGCAGCATCTTCGGAAGCTGGTCCTGGGAATAGAGACGAGCTGCGATGACACCGGCGCTGCTGTGGTGGACGATGCTGGCAGCATTCTGGGAGAAGCACTTCACTGTCAGAAGGAAGTCCATTTACAGTAAGATATTACATATACACACACTCTTCTTTTGGGGTTTTCCCTTCAACAGTGATTTTATCGTTATTGTCACCTCTAATATCGTCCCACAAACTCAGTAAGAAGTGGGTTGGTGTAAAGAGCTCTCCCGTGGGACACAGCACATTTTACTTGAGATACACTAAGGGCATGAGGAAGGAAATGCTGTGCATGTAACAAGTTTCCTCTGGTATTTTCTTTCAGAAAGAAGACAGCTTACTTAGCTTGAATTAAAGGTGAAAATGTTACTGCTCCAGCTACCAAAGGTCTCAATTTTCATTAAAGGAAAGTTGTTAAAATGTAGGCATTGGTGGCTGAGTCTATGAACTGACCAGTGAGGGCTCGTGAATATTAAGTTACAGACATGGTTTTGAACAGCACTGAGCTGCATTTACGAGGTCTGTGTACCAAAAAAGGGCACTGACCTCCCAGTGATAATTAGGCTCTCTTTGGTGCTTTTACACTAAATGAGGCACTTAAGAATGTACAAAGGAAATGGGCCAGATATGGCAAAGCTGAGGTATCTGAAATCCATCTTTATGCCATTTTATCAGTTATGAAACACAAATGTACTGTCATTCTTTGTTTTTCCTAGAGCAGGTGGAATAATTCCCGTGGTGGCACAGCAGCTTCACAGGGAGAACATCGAGCAAGTGGTAAAAGAGGTGCTTAGGGTCAGCAGGGTTTCTGTAGGTGACCTGGCAGCTATAGCAACCACAGTGAAACCCGGACTCGCGCTGAGCCTGGACGTGGGGCTGCGCTACAGCTTGAACTTGGTGAATAAATACCAGAAGCCCTTTATACCCATCCATCACATGGAGGCTCACGCACTGACTGTCAGACTGACCCATCACGTGGAATTTCCCTTCTTGGTTCTTTTACTTTCTGGAGGCCACTGCATCTTGGCTGTAGCGCAGGGAGTTTCAGATTTCCTCCTGCTTGGACAGTCCATAGATATAGCACCGGGTGACATGCTTGATAAGGTAAGAGAATGTTGCTTTTTCTGCTTTACTTAACCTTTTTTTTTTTCTATTTTGAAATACCAGACATTTAATAGACAAGAGGCTGTTAAAGATCTATGGAGAGCATCAGTTGTAATACTTGGAAATTATATATTTAGCAAATAGGCAACATAACCAAAGCCAATGCTGGTAGTTTCATTGACACCCATTAGACAAACAAGTTGTATGAACGTGAGAAGATTGATAATGATATTTAAAGGATGCTGTCAGGTTTAAAACAACATATATTAAAACATTTCTTACCATTTTTTTTTGTACAGCTTGAAAAGCCTGTTTGGCGTTGAGTCTCTTTAAGTTTTCTGGGTCGCCGAGTACAGTCTGTAAAATTCATCACTTATAGTTTTGTTTTCAAGCACAAACAGAGTTCTTAAACAGGATTTGTGGGTATTAATTACAAAAAAAAGAGGGGGTGTGAGTGGAGTCAAAGCTGAAAATTGAAAGCAGCCTTGTTCTTATCTGGTAGCAGCAGTCTGTGTTTCCTATAGCATAAAAATTGGGTAATTAATGTTTCCTGCAAAATTCATTGATCCTCACGTTTCTCCAAATAGTCCTAGAACTGCATTTCTAAATTTCTAGGCAAAAAACAAACCAGCTGCTGTATGGCCTGACCTTTTTGCACCCAGTTTGTAATTTCGTGTTGAATTTGATTTTGCGGTGTTGAATTTAACTCCATGGACTACAGTGTAGCATGCAATTATGGGAGGAAGTCATACAGCTCTCTTCGATGCCTGTTGTTTGTTATCTCCTTTAGGTAGCAAGAAGACTGTCTTTAAGGAAGCACCCAGAGTGCCATGGCATGGCTGGGGGGAAGGCAATAGAGCACTTGGCTCAAACTGGCAATCGTCAGCTGCATGTATTCAGGCTTCCCATGCAGCACTATCGCAACTGTGACTTTTCCTTCTCTGGACTTCAGAATGTTGTTAATAAAGCTATTACACAAAAGGAAGAGGAAGAAGGTATTTTCAAACAAAGTCAGATATAAACGGTGGTTTTGATGCCCTGTACTGGGGGAAACCCCCTCTGATCATACATTGTTGTAGGTATTCGAGAAGGTGAGATTCTGTCCTGCGTTAAGGATATTGCTGCTGCTGTACAGCATGCAGTGGCAGTTCATATTATCCAGAGGACGTATCGAGCCATGCTGTTCTGCATAAAAAACAGCATATTGTCATCCAAAAATCCAACTTTGGTGGGTATACTTGGTTTTTTCCTTTTTATATTTGACTGTCTGTAACATCATTGGAAGATGCAGGTGCCTTGCTGTACTTCCTCCCTTAATGGTGTAATATATACTGACAAGATTGACATAAAAGTCATATAAATATTTACAATAAAGTCTTCCATAGTTTTGTTTTAAGCTAGAAAGAGATTTTCTATCCTCTTATCTGACCTTCCATAAAAATTCAAGCCACATAATTTGACCTAGTGCTCCCCAGTACTTGACAGTTGTCCCAGTTCTAACATGCTTTTCTTCAGGAATTTCTTTTAGCATAATAAGATGAATTCTAATCTTTTTTTTCTGTTATGTTTTCTTCCTCAAAGATCTTCAAATGCATTATTTATTGCTGTTTTCAGAACTCCATCTGCTAACCCTTTTTAAAATAGGATGTTAGCTGAGTGTAACCCATCAGTACTTTTGTGTTAATGCCTTTTTTGGTTTTGAAACTGCTCTCAGGTTGTATCAGGAGGAGTAGCAAGTAATCAGTACATCCGAAAAGGTCTCCAGGCTCTGGCAGATGCAAATGATTTTGCTTTTCTGTGTCCTCCTCCAAGACTGTGCACTGATAATGGTGTTATGATTGCATGGTAAGAGCTGTTTCTCTTCGTGTTCGTTCCTCTGATGTTCTTTAAAAGCTGACATCAGAGCCAAGAACTTCTATTTACAGTGACTGAAGCACGTACCCATATTCCAACAGTTGTGATGTACTTTTTACTTTCTTCTTTACTTTTTTCTTTTGCTTTCTTGCTTAGGAATGGCATTGAAAGGCTACGTGTGGGACTTGGTGTTACACACAGTACTGATGGCATCCGCTATGAACCAAAGTGAGTGACTTCTTTAATTCTTGGTCTGTTTCTTCATTTCTTTGCTACAGTCGATGAAAGCAGAAGGAGGTGTAGACTAAAAGGAGTAGCAGAAGCTGATGAGGAGTGTCTTTGAAGCATGTATAAGCTTTCAAAGTTCCCAGCACTTCCTTTTCAATGTAGTTGCAAAATACAGATGATGGTGTCTGGCATTTATGTTTGTTTGGACTCAGAAACTTAATGGAACTCTTGTGTCCTAAGAGTTGAATGTATTTTCCTCTTAGCCCTGTGGTATGGGAAAACTGGAGGAGTTAAGCTCCTCCAATACACTCCTGCTAGCTTCTCAGTCATTGTATAAATCAAAATGCTCTGAGTCAAACTATGTATTTGTAACAAGAGATCAATTCAAAAGAATTTGACACGTAACATCTGATAATACTGGGGCTTTTTCCTGATAAAGCTCAAATTTTTAATGACTACTTAGGTAAGAATTGTTCTGTGGATTTCAGTACAGCTTAGGCTTAAGGCCAATCAAAATTGTAGCATTTCAAAGCAATCAGCTGGTCTTAAAGTTGAAAATTTCTTTCAGGTTTTTCCCCCCATTTTTTTCCATTTCCAGGAAAATTTACTTGAAAGGTCTCAGGACAAAAAAAAAAAAAAAATCACATGAAAAATGATCAAATACTCTTCTTCAAAAATACCTTAGTATTTTACTCCCTGAGATATGTGAAGTTTTATTTGCTGTAGACTGTACATTCCTTAAGATTATCACAGAAGGAAATACCTGTGACTCTCCAGCAAGTCTTGCATTCATCAGTGAGATGTAAACTGAATCACCAGCTAAAACCAGATTTCAATTAAAAAAAGCCCCATATGATGGCTTTGAAATCACAACTGTGTTTCCTGAGTTTGGGATGGCTACAAACACTTCCTCCATGAAAAGCTTTTTTAGGTACAGCTTTAGATGGGCCATTTTNTTCCACAATGGAGAAGTTACAGAAAGTGAACACGAGAGCTCACAAATTTTCAAGCCCTTAATGTATTAAGTGTTCCAGTACAAAGGAATTTCACCAGTACCTGATTTTCTCCTTTTATGAACAGCTCAGTTAAGCTAATCACAGTAAGTGAGCTCTTTAGAGGCAAGTTCTGAGTTTTTATGTAATGATGTAATTAGAAATGCCACCATGATTATTTCCTGGCCTCTCTAAAAACAGATTAAGAATCTGTCCTCTGTGAGGAGCTATTGATGGCCTTTTGATGAACTGGGATTACAGAGCACACAAGGTCTCAAAAGGTTTGCTTCAGTATCTCATTCTGCACTTTTGACTTGTGGCTGAAAATTGAAAGCACAAAAGGAAACAGAGCAATTGCATCCTATACTGTTTGAAAGCACCTACTACCACTTCTGAAAGCCTACAGATTTGATGACCTTTAAAAGCAACCAACCAAAACCCCAAATAAAATTCAGACAACTGTTGCAGGAACAAGAGAGACAAGAAATACAGGATTGCTGCAGGTTTTTCTCCTGCACTTAGAGCTGCCTAAAATGATGATGATGCACTGAAAAAATCATGAAATGCATTGTTAAAACTTTTTTCACCTGTTCTGCATTACAGGAAGATTAAAGTATTTAGCTTAATTTGCAGAAAAGGCTTAAAACTGTTAGGAAAAACTTAAGGAAGGGANTCAAATACTCTTCTTCAAAAATACCTTAGTATTTTACTCCCTGAGATATGTGAAGTTTTATTTGCTGTAGACTGTACATTCCTTAAGATTATCACAGAAGGAAATACCTGTGACTCTCCAGCAAGTCTTGCATTCATCAGTGAGATGTAAACTGAATCACCAGCTAAAACCAGATTTCAATTAAAAAAAGCCCCATATGATGGCTTTGAAATCACAACTGTGTTTCCTGAGTTTGGGATGGCTACAAACACTTCCTCCATGAAAAGCTTTTTTAGGTACAGCTTTAGATGGGCCATTTTCATGGTCATGCAGTCTCCCAGGGCAGGGAATCTGCAGAAATACTGTGACTCCTCTGCTTGTTGTCAAAAAGGTCTGTGAATCTGCACATTGGGGTGATATGGCAGTAATGTTATTTCTAACATTTTCTTTTTAATTATTCTTTTTAGAGCTCCCTTTGGAATTGATATTTCAAAAAGAGTTGAAGAAGATTCCATCAAGGTCCCAAAACTAAAAAAGATAGGATGGTTGGCATCTTAAAAAGTCATTTAGTAAAGTAAATGCTAAAAATAAAATACAAACTCTAAATAGTTCAATAAAAACTGGTTCAATGCTGTTGTATTTGCTGACAGTGCTTGGTTTACAAGTGTGGAAAATCACTTGTCAGATAAATCCATGCTGTGTGGTATCACCAAAATTATTTCAGTTACTGTTCCACAGCTGTCTAAGAGTTCTAGGTATTAAAACAACAAAAGTAATTAGAAGTGTACTTACTAATAAATATAAATGAGTGAAAATACCTCCATTGTTTACCTTCTGGTTCATAATAAGGCTTATATGTATAATATATACCATATTATAATTTAAAACACACCACTTAATATAAATTAATAATTATAAATTATTAAANTTTTATGTAATGATGTAATTAGAAATGCCACCATGATTATTTCCTGGCCTCTCTAAAAACAGATTAAGAATCTGTCCTCTGTGAGGAGCTATTGATGGCCTTTTGATGAACTGGGATTACAGAGCACACAAGGTCTCAAAAGGTTTGCTTCAGTATCTCATTCTGCACTTTTGACTTGTGGCTGAAAATTGAAAGCACAAAAGGAAACAGAGCAATTGCATCCTATACTGTTTGAAAGCACCTACTACCACTTCTGAAAGCCTACAGATTTGATGACCTTTAAAAGCAACCAACCAAAACCCCAAATAAAATTCAGACAACTGTTGCAGGAACAAGAGAGACAAGAAATACAGGATTGCTGCAGGTTTTTCTCCTGCACTTAGAGCTGCCTAAAATGATGATGATGCACTGAAAAAATCATGAAATGCATTGTTAAAACTTTTTTCACCTGTTCTGCATTACAGGAAGATTAAAGTATTTAGCTTAATTTGCAGAAAAGGCTTAAAACTGTTAGGAAAAACTTAAGGAAGGGAAGTAATGGAGCATGTTACCTGTTGGACCTCAATCACTTCATGTTGTGTATTGAAGTAACTTAGACCATTCTGCAAATACTTTGCTCAGAACAAGGCTGTAAACTGTAGATGTGCCTCATCCTCACTGGGTGTTCACCCAGTCAAAGGAACATTTTGAGTAGATACGCTCCCAAACTTCTGCTGTGTAATCAACACTGATCAAAAGTTGTCCAGTTCTTGTCAGCTTCCTCCACCTTGCATCGATACAAGAAGTGCTGTGATGATACTTTGCCTCTGAACTGGTGGAAGGTTTAAGCAGCAAATTCCAACACCCAGTTGTCTCAAACTCTGATCTAATAGAAGGGCATATCTGAATCCATCAGTGCTAGCAAAGTTGACCCCTGGGCACATCATTTTTTTTATCTGGCCCAGCAGTCCACAGGGAATCTCCACTGAGCACTCCCTCATCTTCTGAAGCCAGCCAGCCAGATGACAAGTTAGGAAGTAATTCTTGCTACTCTTGTCAGACTTCACAAACAAGGCACCAGCATTTTTCTGTGCTACTAACTTTGCTAAGCAGGTTGTTTCATCAGCTCATTCAGCTCTAGGGAATGCTTTTACCAGGCCTCAGCATTCTTTAAGGGCATTCTCCAGTTTTTAAAATACAATACTTAGACTAACAAAAAAGAGAATATTACTTAAGCAAGAACTATGCTAATATTTGCAAGAAAATAAAGTTCTCAAGGACAAGATTAGAAGTACCATGCCTGTAATTTGCTCTAAAATTTTATAGAATGTGATTTCAGTACATCAAGTATTTTAAAATGTGCCATCTGCAGTTTCCTGCTCCCCCCTACCTGGAACCAAACATTTGGTCAAGAAATGGTAAATGATAGTATCATAAATAATAACAGTGAATTAATTTCTTAATAACTGGATAGATGGTAAAGTTTGCCACAAAGCTATATGGTTTCTTTTTACTACTTAAAAACTATGCAGAAGCCTTCCAAAGTGATTTCTTGTGTTTTACTACCTATCAGAGGGCTCCCTTGGGAAGAAAGTGTTTGCTTAGTGCAGCTCTCTTCCCCAGAGCCCAGCATTCCCTTCCCTGCCCTGAGGACGTGTTCATAGCCAGTCTCTAGTACAAGGACACAGCTACAAGTGTTACTGTGAAGAGTAATAATACTACCTAACCGTGTAAAAAACCCAGACCAAACCCTGAGACAACTCCAAAGATTTACTGAATTTGCATATAGAATAAAAGCAACAGCTCAAGATGCAGCCCTAGAATTCATCCACTGAGAGTAACTTCAGTCTGCTGCACTTGTCAGATGCTTTTTCACTGTGTCTCTCTAGTTTTGCAATCCGAGATCCAAACTGCACAGCCCTTTTTGGCAAAACAGTTGAGGCTGAAAGGCCAAGCTCCTTGGCTGCGAGGCGCAGAATCAATTTCTCACCGAGTCCTCGGGGTAAACTCAGGTCGGCTTTCTCTGAGATGGGCAGAGAATTGAGGAAGGAAACAACATCTTCGTCGAGGAAAGGAAACCTGAAGGAAAGATACACATGGGAAAAGACTCTTTAAAAACTTCATACAAATAAGTCTTGGGTTTCTCTTTTACCATGTGCAAAGGCTTCAGTGTCCATGTCAATTCCTAACTATAAATGTACCTTAAGTGTTAAGTGTGGCAGTTCTAAGGGGCAACTTCCCAAAGCAGTTACACTGTCTTACAGAAATAAAACATTAAATCATCTTGGGTTTATAACAACCAAAAAATATGAAGAAAATCAGAAAATAGAATGGAAGAGCAGGCAAATTTTCAAGTATCACTTCTCAGATAACTTCTAAGTATTTGAAAATACTGCATGAAGCCACATTGTAACTTTGAAACAAAATACATAGAAAACAGATTCTCACATTGCAAATTCCAGGCACTTCTGTCTAATCACGAGCATGATTAACAGCACTGCCTGTCCACCACTGCAACTGTCTGTTCCCTAACCTGAAAATGTGCAACTAAGAACAGATTTGGAAAGACACTGCCCCAAAGATCACATGAAAAGACCTGTCATGCACTTGAGGGGCTCTGTTACTGGAATTCTTTGCAAGAAGAGGAGGAAGTAAACACAAATAAAATTACTATTTAACTCTCCTGATCTAATGACCAGGAAATGCAGTGGGCATTATTCTTGCCTTTACTGCATGCACAGGACCACGTGGCTTCTACCTTATGTTGATGTTCTCCAAAGTTACTTCCCAAATGACCATGCCTATCTCAACATCCATTGCATCCATGGAAATCCAGTGGTCAAGTTGCTGAATTCTCTAATTAACTTGCCCACAGCTCTACACACCACTTTAAAAACTCAACAAACCAACCCTCCCGACACAACACAGGTTAATGAAACTGCAACAGAACTTAAGAGACACTAAAAAAAAAAAAGAAGTTTCAATTAAACTGCTGTTGGATTGTTCAAAGCAGAATCCAACTGGCAAAACCAGTTTTGCTTCTCATTAAAACAGCAATACCTGGCTTCTTTTCCATGATCACCAATAACCCTGTCATCTCTACCAAGATTTCGAGAAGAAATACGATCCAGCTCCATTTCAAGCTCTTCATTCAGCCCCTCTAAGCCGTACTTTTGGAAGCAAACGCGATGTCGGGAATACCCAGCAAGCTGTTCATCTGCTCCAATTCCTGTAAGCACAACCTAAGGAAACAGAAGAAATCTTTCTTGCTATCTATGCAAGCTCGTAACATGGAACAGCTCTTAAACATTTAACTACCTCCTAAGGAGTGTAACTTTAATAAACATCTTCTAAACCTATTACCTGACACAACGGGATGTGCCTCCCATATTTACAGGGCCTGAAACAGTTCCCAATAAAGCAACTGGAAGCTTGCAATAGGTTCACAATCAGATCTAAAATTACACACACAAACATTTCTCCCGATGCAAAGCAAAAAGCACCAAAATAATGTTGCACACATCACAACTACACCAGTATCTGAAGAATGTATTCCTATGTATCTCTCTATATAAGAATATATCATTCCAAGAAGCAGCATTTGTATCTCAAACCACCTATATAAAAAACATTGTTGGCAAAGATTGTATCATATGTTAAATAGTTATCTGAATGTACACCCAGTTTGCTATTAACTTACCAGCTACAGGGTTAGTAGGAACTGCATTACCTATTAAAAATGTCTCTTATTGTTCTATCTACTCAGTAAGCAGACAAAATGTTAGCAAGAGAAAAAACCCACTCCTGGATCTGTTCTGTTATTGTGCCTTTAACAGCAATTCACTATAAAAGTGGAAGTCTTACCAACAGTCAGAATGTGTTTTACTAATCAGACATCAGCTAGTGGACAACTAACTTTTCACCTGTGCCTGGCAGTAAGTAACTGATGGGGACATTACATTTTCACTTTATGTCTTAGTAACTCACGACCCATTTCAAAATATCCTGGATCTAAGGTAAATTTGTGAGTCTGAGGTGCACGCACTCAACTAGACGAGTCAGCTAAATCAACTGTGTTCCACAGCAGTGGATTTTAAAGCAAAGCATTGCTTGTCAGGATTTTTGTTGCTGTTTTGGTGGTTTTTGTAGGATGTAGCAATCAGTAAAGTAATAGGAGCCTTGAAAAGCAAAGGCAGCAGTGGGCTGCAAACTCCTGAAATTAAACAATTTATTCTTCCCTGCACAAAACGTCAGGAAATTGTGAAGTGAGAATCAAATTCCCAAGAAAATCACCTAGTTACTAAAAGTTTTACTTAATACTATATACATGAAAATATGTAAAGGAAAGAACTATCTTTTGTAGCTCTGCTGTTCACCAGACTCTAATTACAAAGAATTCCACGTAGTCACCTTTTCTGCCATCATTATTTGGTGCTTTGACATGTAAATAGCAGGCCTAAGTAAGAAGCTAGTAATTTTACAAGGGCTAGGATGCTGGGACAAAACAATATTACTTAGTAATTCATTAACATTTATCTCCAAACCTGTAAACCATTCAGTTTGGGCTGAATAGCTGCTACCCACTACTGGGGCTGAAACACCAAAAGTGATAGATTACAGTGGTTAAGTTTTTTTTCCCAGTCATATTCATTATTCAAGCACAATGAAAATCCATACACTTTACAGGACAAAATAACTCAATCCAGTTTTAAACTCCAGATTTCCACAAAGATGATAATTACAAATCTATTCTACATTCTGCCACTGAATTTCAAAAGCCTTATGAGTATTAAGGACTCCTGCTGATTTCTGAAACAAAAGAACTGGTTTTGCATTCACAGGTCAAGCATAAGGCAGAAAATAAAATAAAAAAAATATATCAATACCTTTGCAAGACTTTTATATGGCTTCAATTCTCCTTGGTTACTAATAAACCCCTCCCCTCTGGAAGCAAACCAAATTGCACAGCCAATGCTGTCATCCAAGACTGTATCCAGTGGATAAATCAGGTGATTAATGCGTTCTCGTCTCATTAATTTCAATTCCTCCAGTGTAACATTAATTTCCACAAAGTTCCAGGTTCTTGATGGGTTAATGGCTTCTAATTCTTTCAGTCCTGCCCTACCAGTGATTCTGTCTGGAACATCAAAGCAAGAGAAATAAGCCTGAGTTTTAGCATCAAGATCTTGACAACTTTCCGGAGGACAAAGCAAACCAAGCTGTACTTCCTGGTGGGTGTGTTTTTTAGCAGCACCCTTTTGCTTAGCCTGTTCTTTTATCATGAAAGCTACATTGAGAAGATCAATTGGTTCCCCTAAAGGCACATGCTTATCAGCAAGAGCTGCAATAACCATGGAATCAATGCCACCAGAAAAGAGCACTGCAACGTGTGCTTTCCTACTTGCCACGTTTGGAACGTCTCTCGTTTTCTGATCGCGATCTCTGAAGAGAGACAGAACCCGTCTCTTCACTGCTTCATTTAAAACATCAACAAACTGATGCACCAACTTCTTCTTGTGTTCCTCTGCGAGAAAACCTTGAAGGGCTTCTACAGGACCCATAGGGGTAATGTTACTGATATTAATGCGTGGACATTCACCTGGAGCTTGAGAAATTGTTTTATTGAAGGGGATAACTGGAGCTCTGAGACACAGTTTTGATTCATTCATCATGAGAGGTATGTGTTTTGGCAAGTCTTTTGCAACTTGGTCCAGAACATTAATGAATGTTTCTTCTTTCTCTGTGCAGCTGTTCTTCCAGGGAAACAGTGTTAAAGACAAAGATTTGGTTGCTGCACAAGCTTTCAAGTCAATTTTGAAAATTCCACGTGCTGGGACTTCTTGCCATTGGTTACCTGATTCAGAAGAAACACTTACAGATGTGAGACAGAAAGCACTGCCAGCCTCATTACTGAACTGCCAGAGCAAACTGCGACGACCAAAATAATCTCTACCAAACCATAAACTTTGTCTGGATGCTTCATAATAAATAAAAGACCACGGACCCCGAAGTGATGAAAGGAGGGACAAAATGTCTGCTTCGCTGCTGCATAGTGCAAGATGATGAAACATTACTTCAGTGTCATTCTCTAGATCTCCTACGTGCACTCCACCGAAAATTTCTCCATTCCAAAGAAAAATATTTTTATTGGCATCTTCCAAAGGCTGAGGAGTCACCAGTCCCCTCAAGTGAAGAACATGTCCAGAAAACAGACATTTGTAAGAGAGATCGGACACAGTTTTTGTCAACTGTTGGCTGCTGTCTGGCCCTCTTCTTCTAAGATGACAGAGTATGTCTTCTTGAAGGAAATCATGATTGGCGTGCTGGCTACACAGGGTAACGACACAACAAATCCCACACATCGTGGCTCTGAAGTAAGAAGGACTATTTCTTGATTTTAGCCTTTTCTGAATTTTCCATTTCCTGATGTGCCTTCTTTAATTCATCTAATGTAACTGTGCAAGAGAAAACAGATGAAGAATCAGTTCCATAAACTGGCGAAATCATCAGTGAGTTTATGAGTTTAAGAGGAATGATTAACTCCAGCCACCAGTTCAATTACAGAGATAAACATGAAACACTAAGTAACAAAAGTGCTAGTCTGTGTTACATCAATACTATAGCTCAGTGTAACTTACTCCTCTTTAATTATAGACAGATGATGAGTTTCTTTTTCTCTCAGAGAAAGCCACACTACAATGTAAGAATTAGGGGAATGGACAACTACTGCCTAATCAGTATAATTTATGTAACTATATATATATTTATGGGAACTGTCAATTAAAATGTCAACACTGTTAAGGAAAAGAAAATGAAAGGAGCAACTGTTCAATGCAGAAAATAAATTTATACTTCTAAATTTATAAATTTCTAACATTTGTTTAATCAACTCTAGCATCCCTTCTCCTATCTTCATAATCCCATCCTTTCAACTACCTGAAGATTCCTTGTTTAACTTCCAGTTAACTTGTTATTATCTCTTCCTACTCATCCCCTGCAATTCTTGTATTACATTTTTTTAAGGGCCAAAGCACTCTACATCTTCCCAAAGGGCACCACAAATAGTGACTCCCCTGTGGGGCAGATGTTCTCCCTCACCCTCCTTCTTCAGCACTTTCTCTTTTATCACATACACAGATCAGGTGGAAATGCTTTCACACATATCCAATCCAGAAAACACAAGCATGTATCCCACATCTACTTCCATTTGATATACAGCTGCCAGTTTTTCATTTTAATATTCCTTTGAAGTCATTAACAGCTACAAATACAGCTTTTAAATAGCTAACTAGTTGATTGACTTTCACACTGCAAACTTACTCTTGCACTGAGACAGCGTTTCTGTTCGGTCTACCAGAAAGAAAATGTCACTGTTGGGTTGCTGTCTGTAAACTCTCTGTAAAACAAACCCAACACTGCGTTAAATCAAAGCAACAAACTTTGGCAACCACACTGAGACACAAGAAATCAATGTACTGTGCCCGAGGGTACATAACCAAATCATCTGGAGAATAAATTATTCTGACAACAGCAGACCACGTCTGTATTAAAAATAATTAAAGACAACATGCTCTGATTTTGGTTCCCCTCTTGTCTTTGTGCTTATTTCCCCGATGCTAAAATTAATCACTCAAAAGCAAACTTGTAAATACTTACCCGGTTCTTCTTTAAATTAGAAAGCTCATCAACTACAACCTTCTGCTCTTTAATCTGAAAGGCAACAGATGCATTTCGATTGAATTGTTAAAACAAACCACTATTATAATCTTGGTGGTGAACATGGTTACTGATATTTTAGGACAACCAAGAGCATACACAGCTGCTGTTCTCTTAATGGACCACTGAAGACAAAGTAGCAGTAGATATAAAAATGAAATAATAACTACTCTATAATAATGAAGAGCCAGAGACCTTTCTCTCACTCTGGAGTTTTGCACCATTTTATCCTTGGTGGGTTTTACAACTGTTTAACTGCACTGCCAGAGGTGGTGAGTATTCCCAGTTTCTTTTCCAATGACAGATATGGATGCTAAAAAGCAAATCTAGAGGACCCTCATAAAAGCCAAATGATAGAACTAAACCTGGTCAGCAGATCTAATGTTTTGGGTTTTTTTGTTAGAAACAAGCAATATGATATTCTTTATTCTTCCTCTGTGTCTCCTGGAATTGGTGCCTCAAAGGTAGGTAAGCCAAACTGAACGTGGCATACAGAAAAGACAAATTTTCCAGCAAGTACATCAACGTCTTGTAGTTAGAATCCCAGTGGAGGAAACAGCAGTGTCATCTTTTGCTACGGATTAAACCAGCCACTTCAGCATAACAGACATGACAACCTGCAGTGCTGCTATGTCACAGCTTTACAGGTCCCCAGACAATCCGAAATACTGCTGACTTTATACACTATGTCCATATGGAAAGGAACTTTTTTTGAGGGACAGTTCTAGTTCCATAGGGCTTCCCATATTACACACTGAACAAAGCCACTGGCATCACCGAAACCTGAACAGATTTATGAGGTGCTGGCCCCTGTGACTGAAATGCCTCGGGACTTTTCGAGCAGATACAGCTGAAGTAGACACTACTACAGAGGAAAATCTCACTGCCACTCCCTCGACGTTTCGAGCTCGACTCGTAGCAGCAAGATTCGCAGCCCTAATGCGAGAAGACAGCCAGCAGCGATGAGAACTCTCCGCCGGACAGGCCTCTCCTACGAGCCCTACAACGGCAGGCCCGTC
>VWZY01009285.1:22245-35997 GCA_013399075.1 Chloroceryle aenea
TACGGACAGTAAGATTATACATTTTTTTCCTCTGTGGTAGGACAGTCTTAATGTTACCCTGACTCTTCCATCCTGCTACAGATACATTGCAGTGGTGCATCAGTCTCTTATAAATAATTCAGGAAAGAAGTTAAGTGGCAGGATGATGATGATAGCACAGTTATGTTACAGGTTGGGTTTGGTTTGGCTTGTTTTTTCTCATACTATCACTTTTCCTCCTTTTAAATCTTGTTGTGTAGCTATCCTAAAGACTCAGGAGTCTTTCCAAGCAGGCAGACAGCTGCCAATGCCTCAGCTGGGCTAGAAACCTTATGAAATCCTCTCAGGCTGTTTGCTACTGACTGCACTGCAAATGTTGTGCAAGTCTTTATGAAGAATGATTGGAAATAGTTGCTGCTTTTATAATGAAGTAGGAGTGTGACTGTCGCTGCTTTTTGATTTGTGGCTCACGTAATCACAGTGCTGTGTATTTTGATAATAGTTAGAGCTCGTGAGCAAGATTACAGTTTGGTTTGGTGCTATCTCTGAGCTTGGTTGTAATGCCCGTGATGTTGACAGTGATTTCTGGCAGCAGTATAGGGACAATAAGGATTTTGGCTCTTAGGAAAAGCATGAAAAAAGAGAATTAGGCTATAAGAATATTTAACAATCCAGCAATTTGCAAGTGTTATGCTTGTTTGCTTTTACCAGAAGGAGAAACTGAGGTTACAGTTTCATAAAAGGTCAGTCTTGCTCTTCCCTCCACCTTCAGCCACACACTTGTGCCAGCATGGCTGCCTTTGGGCCTGTGTGGTGAGACAGGGTAGGCAGTTGATCCGGTGTTCTGTGCCGTGCACCAGAGCTGATGGGATTCAGGCAGTCCCAAAACAGATTAACCGAAGCAGCTGGAGAACCTCTGCCTTGTAGTTGGAGACTTATCCTTCAGATTCTAGGAGAAATTCGCATACCTGGGGCACATAAAACAGTTTTGCTGCTGTTCCCCAGTGTGCCCTGTAGGTTATGTCTGGTACTGTTGAGTAATTTGTTAACTTGAGTACCTCCCAACCCTCTGCCACCTGAGTATTTTATTTGATGTTGATATGTTATCAAATAACCCAGTAGTCAAAGTATCATTTCTGTACTGATGGTCCTTTTCATGTCCAGTAATAAATGGAGTTAATATTTATTAATCAGATTCATCCCTCTGTTCCTGAGGTTGTTTCATTGGTCAGCTCGTAAGAGTGATGCTCAAGGCCACTGCCTTGAGGCATAAGAGTAGATGTGGAATGTTTTCAGCTTCTGGTCTTATCACGAATTGCTGGTTCTCCTTCTGACAACACAGTGGGCAGGGTAGTTCAGTGGTAAGTCTCTGGTTAGTTTGCTTGTGTCTGTGCACTTCTCTCCTGCCAGCTCTAGTGCTCTGAATTATTTGTAGCATAAAACTATTTTGGGGAGGTTAATAATGCCTGACACAATATTAATAATTAGTGATAGAACCAGAGGGAATGGATTCAACTGCAACAGGGGAGGTTTGGACTGGACATTAGGGAAAAATTTGTCACAGAAAGATTAGTCAGACACTGGAACAGGCTTCCCAGGGAGGGTGTTGAGTCACCCTCCCTGGATGTGTTTAAGGGTCATTTGGATGTCCTGTTGAGGGACATGGTGTAGGGGGGAACATTGTAGAGTAGAGTTAATGATTGGACTTGATGATCCCAAGGGTCTTTTCCAACCTGACTGATTCCATGATTTGAAGGTGCCACCGTGTTAGCAAACACATGACCAAAATGGTATCCTCCAGCACAAGCTCAGACAGGCTGAAAATGTTAGTCTGTCCTTCTGAAAACTGTTGTCAGTCTTGAAGACGTCTTTTCAAGTTGTTGGCATTACATCTGTGCCAGATGATGTCACAGATGATAATTGATAATGCCTTTGAGGCTTAGAAGCAGCAAGTTCCCATGTGGACTAGGAATCTGTCTGTACTCCCTTCTGTTTCTAAGATGATGTTTGGCAACATGTTAAGCCACAATAACTTGTTTGTGTGCTCAGACTTGAGTCATTTGCTAGGCTCAGATATGACTGTCACCTGAGGAAACTCGTCGTGCTTTAGAAGAATGACTTGTGAAGGCCCTTGGAACTGAACAGTACTGGGACAGTTGTAGCTCTAATGTTGGCCACAAGAGAGCAAACTGAAGCTGTGCTAGCTGTTTGGTGAATCCAGAGATAAAGAGTGGAGCCCGGGATACAAAACAGGTAGATGAGGTCCCTGGAAGGGGGAGAGCATAGTCAGAGGGTATTTACATTTAAAGGTTGTTTTTTTTCTCTCTTGGAACATTTTTAGTTCTTATTCTGGGTTATTTTGTATTCAGCCATTGTAACATCAGAATCCATGGGAGTAAATTCTGAGATGTAACATTGATCTCTACATTAACTTCTCAGTTGAACCTATGTTTTAATAACTTACTAACTCATGCTGGTCTAAGAAAATTCAGTTTGTTGAAATTAGTTGAGTCTGGTTTATGATAATCTTGCTAGTTTGATTGAAACATTATGATTTGAAGGGAGTTAGGTTAGTTTACAGAACCAGAGATCTGGATCTGTGTTCTGGAATCCATACAAAGTTGTGGTTTGTTTCCTTAGGTTAAGGATCTAGATTATTAATTGCACAAGAAACCTTGCAAACCCTCTAATCATTCTGCTTTTAAAGTCCCATTGCTGCAAACAAAGCAAGAAATCTGAGCATTTTTATGATCTTGAAGTACAGTTGATGGGGTTTTTTTGGCAGTGTTTACTTCTGGTACACTGTAAAGCAATCTGGGAACTCCTCTGCACAAAACCCTTGCATAGGTTAGATGCATAAAATTCTTAATTTTCTATCTAAAAGCAGAATTTCATCCCTTCCACATGGAGGATGTTAAGGTTGTTGTGAAAATAGTAGCATCTGCATATTGTCAATCTTTATAATCTTGACTGCATTCCTTAAGGCTTCTAAAAGTGCTGGACCAAGCAGCTTGTTTGTAAAATGTCCTAGCATAATTTTGGTACAATAATTTAAATACAAGAGGGTTTAAAAATAGGCTTAGAAAGGTAGAAATGTAAGATTTGGGTTCGTTTCTTGTTTATGAACTCTTGTTATATAGAGTTCATAACCTGGAACAACAGTTCCTCACAGGATTTGGATACCCAATGCACAGGTTTACTACAGCAATCATCTAGTTTGAATATGGCATCAGGCTTTCAGATGCACATTTTGAGCAGTGAATGTTCTAGAAGGCATTCCTCAACAGATGCCACTAAGGAGCAGAGGTGTGAGTGGCTTAGAACTTCTTGCTAACACTGGATGGACCTGTTAATAATTTGTGTTGGGGCATCCTGATGCAAAATCCCATCAGTGCTACTGTTTCTCCCTAATGAGAAAAAGAAAAGAGAACTGCCCTGAGTATGCTGATGGGAGTCAGCTTGCCCAGTAAGTCTGCTTTTTGCAAGCTGAGCTAGGAAGCATGAAGTCTAGGGAGATAATTATGTGCTTGCTTCTATTTCCTCTTGGGAGTGCCTCCCTGACAGTAGTGTGTATTAAATAGTATTAAACTATGTACATCTGATATTTTCTTGAAGATAAAACACAGAGATTAGATTGTTTTTAAGGAGCAGGCAGGCCTGAGCAGGATGGGCTGAAGGTAGAGAAGTAGCAGCCTGCTTCTGTCAGTCTAACGTGGATCTCCTGAAATCAGGGACTTGGTCATTTTGGTTGAGATGGAAAAGCCCATTTTGTGACTATGGGAATGTGCTTTATGGGATTGTAACCTGAGTGTGAGGCAGGCAGACCAGAACATGTCCAAGGAGGATGGAGAAAGGGGGAAATGCCTAATACCTGTGCAAGGCTCTCTGAGGCAGGAGGGAAGGTAAGGCTGTTTGTTCCAAGATGCCCAGAGGATTAGAATTTTACCGAGATGGATTTATTAAATGTGGGCACTTCAGGTACTTTTTGTCCATTTGCTGTCATTGCTACAGACCTTTAGGCTTCATGCTTGCTAGTGAGTAAGTGTAGTGACTTGGACACAGAGGAGAGAAAATGCAGTTTTTCTGTGTTTGGAGAGGGGAGTTATTTGACACACATTCCAGTGTGCCAGAGGCCATGCTACCTGACAGTTTGTTTGGCTTCACTGATTTTTTTACTTGATTCTTTCTGTCTTAGGCTATGCTGAGGACTTCCCAATTAGCCATTGTCCTTTTCCTTAGCCTTTTTTCTACTTGAAGCTTTGGTACAAATCAGACTGCACACTAAACAAGCTAGGACCCAAGCAGCTGAAATATTTTCAGTCTTGGGAGTTATATACTTTGCCATCGTTTCATGATGAATGCATTACTGCTCTGAATGCTTTAAGGGTATGTAGAGCTCAAAATTCCTGAGATAAATACAGAGAGGAAATCTAAGCCAGAGTTGTGTGAATTGGCAGAGTGAGGTCCTGGCTTTTCCTCACACGTTCTGCCTATAAGCATTATTCTTTTCATGTTTACATTGCTAGTTCCATATTTAAAATGAGCCCATTTTTGCTTTATGAAGTCACAGTCAGAAAACTACCCAGTACAAAATAATTCACTGCTCTGAAGGGTGAATTTGTGTCTGTTTTAATTGTATTGCAGTTTTGATATTTACTATTTTACGCCATCATTCTTGCTTGGTAGCCTAGTCACTCCATCTTGGTAGCTGGAAAGAAAACACTCTGATCTAAGGATTCCACACCTAGGTGAACTCTTGACAGAAAAGCTCCCAGACCAGGTCTCATGAAACATTGTGGAATATCACAGGACAAAAGCATCTTCTATTTCTCATGCAAAACATGAAGAAAGGCGCAGTTGCCTTCTGGTTTAAGTCTAGACATCACAGACTGTTCTCCCCAACTATCCTGTGAAACAACACAACTGATTCTACACTCTTTTCCACTTCTGCCCCAGTTTTTGTGGTAAAACAGCTTCCTTAAATATTCCAACATTTCATTAATGCAAGATGCTGGTATTTATCACTTCTGAAGTCCAGACGATAGGGTATCTGTCTGGGAAAAAGAAAACAACCCAAACCAACCAAAACAAAAGAAAACCCCACAAGCCAAACAAATAAACAAAACCCAAACCACAAAAAGAATCAAACCAAGAACAACCAAACAACAACAAAAAGCCCAAACAAGCAGAAGACCAACAAAAAAAACGACCCAAAGCTAACATTAGATACCTCTGAGTTAAAATCTCAGCCTACAAACATTATAAGTTCAGTTACTTTTAAAATCAGAATGAGAGTATCAGTGTAAATTGACAGGTGTACTGAGAAACAGTGACCTTGGTTAACAGTGCAACTCAGAAACAAGCAGAATGACTTTAGAACTTTGTTGGATTTTGCCTGCCATCTCAATAGGTAACAGTAATGGCAGCATCAGTTTACATGAGCATAAGGGAGGGAAGTTTAGAGCAGCCTAGCATATAAAACTAAATGGAGCCAGCTATGTGAGCAAGATGTGGCTGCATTTGATTTTCTCCACACCAGACCAAAAAAAGAGGCATGACAATAAATTGTAATGAAGGAATATACATTTCCAAAATTATTCCAGTCCAAAAGGATGAAAGATAACTCAAAAGAAGGGAAAACTGACAACTTTTTTTCCCTCTTTGTATCTTCATAGCCTTCGTGGGTGGTTTCCATCCTCAACTAAAGGCTGAAAAATTATTATTGGGGAGATAATTAATTTCAGTCCTTGATATGAAGCTTAAAATAGGTACTTGAGGAGTGTGGTAGATCTTTCTAGAGTGGACTGTGTGTATGTTATATGGATATAGCTATTCCTTGTAATGCACCAAAAATAATCAATAATGTTATCTCAGTGCTAAAGCTGTCAGTGTCCTTACATCTGAATTACAGAATGGGATCAGTACAATGAAAATTCTGCTACTTCTCCTACACGACACCCAGCAGGGGTAGAAAAAGTAAGTTAGCACATAAGACAACACAAGTGACTGCATGGAGTCAGATCAAAGGTCCACCTAGCTCTAAGGTCTGTCTCCATCTGTACTTGATACATGAAGCCCAGAAAAGAACATGTAAAGGAGAATAAATAAATAAATAAGAAAAAAAAAACAACAAACCCACAACATTTTAAGTGCTGATTACACTAGAAAAGGTGATGTATGTAGCAGTTATTTTGTCTTCTGAAAACATACTGCTGTCTTTAACAAGATGAGATGGCTTTCTCTCCTCTTTGCTGATCAAGGAGGAGCTTGGTGTGTAGTTTCTCAGTAGAGAAAAAGCGCAGCGTGTAAAAAAATCTCTTGGGAACTTGGTTCTCAGAAGTGGACAGCTCAGCATTTGGGGGGAAATTTTAAGGAATAAATTCTTCTCTTCTTTTAACTTAGACTAGGAAAACTACAGTTTTCTAGCAGAGATGTGTGGTCAAAAGGAAAAGCATGCCACATTTTCTCTTGGCAACAATGTGCAAAAGAAGTTACGCTGCAGTAATAGTCTGTGTTTACAGTCTGCAGAAAGTAGTAAGTGCTAAGTAATCCCAAAACAGCCATTGAAGACCATTTTAATTTGCACATAGCACAGGGGACTGGTGTAAATTTAACTGCCCCATTCTTACTATTCTTGTCAATGTCAGCCTTATAATTTAGTCCCTAGCTTTATTGCTACATAGAATGCACAAGACTGTGCTGAAGGAAGTGTTCAGATTTCATGTTCTGTGGTCTCTAAGTATGGCCCAAATCCTGTACTAATAGTGTTCAAAGTTCCAAAGGCAATTCAAACTTTAAAGCCATCCCTTAGGTAGAAGATGTTGCTGGTCAGGCTGCAAGGCTTCTTGAGGTATCTGCCCCAGTGGGAAAAACACTGCACCCAAGCCCCTGAACAGCAGTGTCACAACATGTGCCTGCCTTATTGGTGGCAGAGATGCAGTGACAAGTTTGTTAAAGATTATGTACCCTGTCCAGCACAATTAAAGCACACCAGACAAGTTTGGTAAGTTCTGTCTGGAAAAGCCTCAGAGCCAGCCCTTCCAGCTATCAGATTTACTCTAGCTACTCCACAAATTATGTTATCTCATTAAGAGTAGTATTAACTAGGAGGTGATGATCTTTTATAAATCTGAGGAAGATGACTGCTACTGTTCTTTGCATTTTACTTTCTATCTGAAGCATTTGACTTGTAATCCTCTGTTAAAGAAGTCCACTAAATGCAGTCTTACGTGGACTGTCTGCTGCTGCACTGAGTGTAACAGCTCCTTAATAGTACGCAGAAGCATTCAAAATATTTTTGCATGAGAAAAGAAGATTCCCTTATTGCCATAAGGCACTCCTTTACTGCACATGTAGCTTACACTTGTTTACTGTGTCTTTTACAGCAAGTGTTGCCAGGAGGCTTTGCCATGCTTCCTTTACAGCCTCCTTCAGACCTCATGCTTCTTCCTTTAGTAGTCCACCTGTATTGTTTCTTACTAAGAGCTAACAACTAATATCTTGGGGAATTAAGTACCTACATTTGTATGACTGAGACATGGGAAAAATTGCTTATATATGATACTGGGAGATGAGCATTTCTTGTTCAGAGGAATAATCAGAAAATGCCTTTATTTTTAGTTTTCAATCATATTTGGTATTTTAAACTAATAAGAATCACCATATTATATAATAACTTGGACATAGATGGTCAGCATCTTGCTTAAATAAATAACACACAAAGCCAAATTCTGCTGCCTTCCTCTCAGTAAAGTCATTTGAATAGAATCACTGTTGATTACAAAGAAGTTGAGCAAGATTTAGCTGGTGAAAAACTATTTGGGTGTCTGTGCTCTTTCTGTAGCAAATAAAAGCAACAGAGTCTTGAAAGCCTTGCTGCTGGAGGATTTCCATTAGCCTTAATGGAACTTCCTATCTCATTTTTCTAACTTTCAGTGTGTGCAAATGTGTGAGTACAGAAATACAAGTTTAGATGCACATAATCCTACTGCATTAGATAATAATCATGCTCCCCATTCTAATGATTAGGAGCATTTCTTTATATTGTATTTGTTTCATATGTTTTTGTGGTGTCAAAATTTGTATTTAATTGTAATTAAACTCAAAAAAATAATTTCCAAGTTAGTGTTGTTCCTAGGAAAGAGTGAAAAAGATAAACTATTGGAAGTGTGGAGAGAAAAGTTTAAGAAATTATTAGTAAAAATCAAATAATAACATGGAAAAACATGGCAAAGGGCTGAATTGTTTCAGTTTGGAAGGTAAACTGTGTATGAAAATTATAGGGGAGATGAGGAGACTTTTTAGATAGCAAATAGGAGAGGGTGATGCAATACAGATGATGATTTGGTTTGTAAAACAGCCTCCAAAATAAACAGATCTGGATTTTTGTCAATTTTTGGTTAGGTCAGGTTATAAATCCCTTGAGTTTTGTAGAAAAGTGCCTACAAGTTTCAGCAAGTTCTTGTGTTGGAACCTATACTAGTTTCAGAATTATCTTTGGACTAAATCACATTCTCCTGATGTATAAAAAGCAAAAACTACTGTAAACTGGATCATAGTGTATGGGCAGTGGAATATACAGGAGTAATTGATGTTCTGCATAGGTGACAAGGCTAGACATACCCTAGAGCATAAACTCATTTCAGAATGAAGCCCTAAGTGACAAGAATAGCTGTTCCCAGGGTGAGGAGTCTAGAATTTCCTTAGAATAGGCTGGAGTTTTAGTGGACTGACACTATTTAAATATTTAGCAATTAATTAGAAGTTGAAGACTTGTATTTGCTACCAAACACCAAAGACTTGTATTTGCTACCAAACACTTTAAAATACAAACAACAATAACAACAACAAAAACACAACAAAACCCAAGAAACAAGTAAGGAAAATGGGAAGAATTTTAAATGGTTTTATAACTGATTGGCCTTGCCTACCAGTAAAAAATCTTCTCTTGAGCATGACCTCTGAGGATGCCAGATCCTGTTTTGGAAAGGATAACTATATACCTCAATATATTATCTTGATAATATAGTCACTCTTATTCCAGCTGCTTCTATATTTTCAAACCTGAGGTGTTTTTGTTTGACAAGGTGGAACACATGGCTGCATCATGTCTAGAAAATTCATTTTCTAGACGTTGCAAAGTTGTGAGTGTCTCGTGTTCTGATGCCACGGAGATTGCTGCTAAAGACTTTTGGTTCCAATATGTAGCTAGAGAAGTGATTTGGGGGAGTGGGGGAGGAGGAGGTTTATAGTATTTAGCCTCTTCCCAGCAGAGCTGCTAATGACAGGTTGCACCATCTGTTCTACCTACAGATCTGGCCCTTCACGGAAAAACAATGAGGAAATACTTGCTGGCTGATTGGGAAGATTGCTGCTAGCAGTGTTGACATTAATCATCCTTCTGATCTAGCACTTCACTCATACTCCATGGCTGGCATGTGGGAGAATTTATTTACAACTGCATTAGTTAGAACTGGAAAAATGGTTGAGTGGGACAGAGGAAGAGTAGAGGTTGCCTCTTTTCTAACTGACAAGGCACTGATGGGTGGTAGGGTTGTAATATATCTGGAACTGAAAACATTCATGTGGTGCACAGTTGGTGGATGAAGTGTGATGCCATAGAAATTCCTACTTTAAAATACTGGGGTTTTTTAATAGACTAATTTTATGAGCACTAGTTATATTTTTTTGTCACAGGTTACAGTAGAAAAAGGAGAACCAAATCCCAAGCTTCAGCATATATAAACACATGTCAGAAAGTAGTTGGTTTAAGCCCTTACTCCTCCTTCTGCACTAGTGCATGCAAATGCACCAGTGAATTAGAGGTCTCCTGAAATCCCCTCTCTAGTACTGGCTGTTGCTCAGAGAGAGGCCATAATGTCAGACACTTAGCTGAATGTAAGAAATCTTCCCAGTACCAAATCTTCCTCTTAAGAAGTCATTAACAGCATCGAAGTGGCAGTGTCTTCTGCTATGCTTAACGACAATAAATAATAAAAATAAATAATACAACAATTTCACAAATGCCATGTAGTCTCAGTTGGCTTCTCGTATGGCAAGACAGGCAGCTGGCAGTGGTAGCTTTTGGTTCTCATTTGCCTTTTTGAGGTTTTTACTGTGCCAGGTAGTGTGATTGATTAAACCTAACCAGATTCACTGAAGTTGTTTTCATTTGAATTTTAGAGCTGGAATGGTGTGTGGTGGTTTTTTGTTTGGTTGGTTTGCTTTTCTCTCCACTGAAGCATTTCTCACCAGTTTTATATAATAAGAGATGTAACAGTGCAGTTGTTTTCAAATAGTACCGACCTCATGCATAGGAAAATTATTTAGCAGCAATTCAGTATTTAATTCTGAATAGTTTTTTCACCCTGGTGTAGTGCATGCTTGGATCAAGCAGTTCTTGCTGCCCATGGGGCAGCTTCTGTATGATCCCACAGCAGGCTAGATAGCTGTTGAGATCACTAGGCTGAGGATATTTTTCTTTGTTCCATACATTTCTGTCATTTTGTTATACTGTACTTTGAGTCCTTCAGATTTGAAAGTTATTAAGCAGGCTTTGTGCTTGACTTTGGTTCATTTCTTCATGTATTTACTTAGTGTTTTATTGTGAAATAAAGCTTAATGTCTGAGCATTTCTAAAAGTGAGCACCAGCACTGCATTGGTATGAAGTAATCTTCATTTCCTGGCCTGAAGGATTGCACAGTACTGCTACGAACAGGGGTGCAACAGCTGCAACATCCTGGCTGAAAAATTTGGGGTTTGTTTGAGGGAGGGTGGTGTAACCAGGCCAATATTCTGCCCCTCAGCACCCTGAGGATTTATCCAGAAAAGCCATCTTCAGAGAGGAGGGATTATTAATTGGAGGAGAATTCCTGGGTAACCCAGGCAGGTTTAGAAAGAGTCTTACACAATGCACAGACTCTGCAGTAGCTTTATCTAGCAAGCTGTTTTCCTGCAGAGATTTGACACAAGAGGAGAGTGACATGCCTCTGTCCATAGGTGTGGTAAGAACATCCATCATTGCTTTGCCTGGGACACAAATGATGTTGCTGATTTTTAACCCTCTGAGGTGATGAACACCTTGGCCCCTGTCTCAGAAGCACATATGCATACTTCAGAATGAATAAAAATCTGTATTAAGGAGTAACTTGCTGTCCTTTTCTATTTCTAACTACTGCTCCAACAGCTGTTGCTCTTGCTTGGAGTCTCTGTAGTCCTCAGAGTGCAAAATAACAGAGCCACTCCAGTTACTGTTTTGTTGATTATTTTGGCAGGAATGATTGTACAGCTGCTTCTCTTCTCTCATAAAATGTCCCTGGGAACTGAAATTGTTATTCTGATGACAATGAGAATGTTTTCAGCTTGTACTAAAGTCAGGTGGGGGCTCCTGAAATCACTACAGAAGAGCCTTTCAGCCTATGGATCTTAAATACACAACCATGAGACTGTTTGTACCATGGCAGTGCTATTTGCTCATGCTTTACTGAACAAAGGTGGGGGGTTTTAAGCTTCTAGCACTACATCATCTCCCTTGCATTTTGTTCTTGTCACATTGCCACAGCTCATTCTGGGGAGGAATGATGCCTCCTTAGCTGAATAAAAGCACTTCCAGGCTGCCAATATCAATGAGGGTGAAGCAGGAACAGACATTTGGCAACTGGAAGCATGAATTATTTTCTCAGATAAGATAAAGATGCAGATGAGCACAGTGAAGCAGTGGAACAAGTTGTCCAGGGAGGTTTAGCAGTCTCTAACCTTGAATGTTTTCAGTACCAGCTTGAATAAAGCTTTGAGTACTCCGTTCTCATACCTGAACCTGCTCAGAGCAGGTGTTTAGGCAAGAAACCTTCTGAGGTCCTTTCCAACCTGAATTGTCCTAGTATTCAAATCTTTGAGATTAAGGAAAGCTTGAAGTTGTCTAGCATCTCACAAGACCCCTAAAATCAGCCACACTCTGGCCTGGTGTATACCTGCAGTAAGTTCCTTTTAATTGCCCCTCTTTCCAGTGAGGCTGCTCCCATCTCCTGTTTCTGTTAGAAAACTCCTGTGTCTGTGTTAAATGCTGCCTAAAATCCATTCTCCTATCTACCAGTCTGCCCCAGATTCCATTGCAAAGATTGTACTGATCATTTACTTTACAAAGTCCTCTTCCCCTCTTGTCCTCCCCACTCAGTAGATAAGCATCCTTTGCTCCTGCAGCTGCATTCTTTGCTGTGCTGCTGTGCAGTCACTCTTGTAAGAGCTGTGCTTTACCCCACAATTCTTGGGCAGACTGGTTACCAAAACCTTTCTCACTTCAGAAAGCACATGGTAAATACAGCAGGAAGACGTGGAGTGGTGAGATGGCTCGGAAGAACTTTGAGGAAGGTGATTTGTCTGAACTTCACCATCTCTTTACTGACTACCTAAGGATCTTCTTTTCATGGGAGAACTGTAGTCAGGTTAGACATGATGGGTATTGGCTGGGTAATAGTTTTCAGTTTAGCAAGTTTGGGAATTCCCCAAACACCTAGCATCATTTATTTTGATATATGTATGTGTCCATTTAAGGCTCAGGGAAAGCCACCATGAAACACAGAGCAGCATTTCTCTCTTTTCTCTTCTCCCTCCCTCCCAGGGGAGAATGCAAAAGGGAATAAGGAAAAAGAAAAAGATTAAGCTATGGAAATTTAGCTATAACAAATGTAATTAATAACAGCAGAAAACCAGAAAAAGGAGTATTAAGGGAAGAAGGAACCCGAGTGGTACCACTGGAGGAGGTTTTAACTCTTGAATTTCTTTTTGTTTAGTACAGTAGAACTGTAAACTGAATTACACATTTTTTCCTATACATACAATTCTCAACAAATTCCTAAACACAATCAGCCTGGAGAAATTAGATCATTTTTTATGCTGTCTAATTAATGATGTCACAACTAACAGAGTACTGGGTGCTAAGCCTCAGCCATTGTTCTGTTCAGTTGATAAAGTCTCATCAGTTTATAATGGCCATTGTTCTAATATTACTCTGGGCACAATAACATCACTCTTCTGTCTCCTGCTCTGTAGAATTCAGGTTTATGAAATAGCATGTGATGACATAACAATAATACACTTTGAATGCTGCCTCCTTTTTCAGAATCCTTGACTCAGATTTTAACCTCTCCATGACTCGTGACTTCTAACGCATAAAATAATTCTCAGTCTATAGGTGAGGAAATTGGGGGGTATAAAGCTAGACATGACTGTGTGTGACAGCTCTCTTCATTTACCATGCAGAACACTATTCATGCACAAAGTTTACAAGAGTTTAGAAAATATTTCTCTTTTTATAGCATAGAAGCTAAAATGTGCACTTGATTAGGAATACACAAAAGACCCCTGCATGATAGAAAAAAATAGACTCTGACTAGTGGATTGTCACTCTATAACTATAAAGCTGTGCCAGGGTTTAGGGTCAGGGTGGCCCCTTGGACCAATAACAGACGCTCTCTGTTAACCCCCCTCCCTCCCTCCCCAAAAGGGAAGAGAAAGGGAGTAAGGGAGAGAGACTCAGACATTAGAAAAGGAAACTAGAACAGCTTTAATAATAATAATAAAATAGAATATGTGCAAATATGTACCAACCCAGTATGGAGCCCAACCCCTGATGGCAATTCCATCACTGTCACCACTGGTGCTGTGGAGCAGGTGCTGGGTGAGGGTCCCAGCCTGGGCCCCGCAGCAGATGGGAGCTGTGTTCAGGAGCTGAATTCTGGTGTTGGATTCAGAAACACACGGATTGGGATTGAAGG